>JAQGAP010001333.1:0-20879 GCA_034697805.1 Orchesella bifasciata | reverse complement strand
AACATGATAACTTTGTTCAACTAACCAACATTTCCAGTGTGCCTCCATGGATCTTCCGTTAGGGATCGAATGAACACATCGTTCTCCAGATTCATTACTGGCTTCCTATGTGGACTCCAACCAACTAGAACTAACTGGGTGTTCCAGCTTTCGCTCAGCACAGCATCAATGTCCGGATCACGAACGTTCTTCATTCCAGACCACGCCAAAGGATTACTAAGTGCATTTATATTACCAACTGCTCCTGCAGCAGGGTTGAAATTTGCAAACGAAGGTGCTTGCTGCATGGGTTCCACTACTGGGTGTTGTATGTTGACATTAGGTTGGTAATAATTTTGATACCCTAATCCTGAAGGTCCAGCAGTAGCAGCAAGCGGAGGAGCTACTCCAGGAGCTTGAGCCACACTGTTATTGGAAGGCACATTTGAAGGATTCAGTGAAAATTGAGGAGGTGGGCCTGCAAATGGCATCTGATTTAGCGGGCGGTTAGTTGGGTAAGCACCCGGCCCCTGGTTAGTAATAAAGCTGCCATTAGAGTTGAAATTCACAATCCGTCGCTGATTTTGAACAACACCAACTTCAGTTTCGTCACCATACTTTCGCCCCAAAATTTCTCCTGGAGTTCCAGGTGGCGGCTTCCTCGGGCCTTCTTCTGCCATGATGCTTTCTTCATACATATGAAGTCCAACACTACAAAGTCATTAAAAAAAACAATTGGCAATTACTACCACACAGAAAGAACACAAATGACTTGTAGTTGATATTTTAATGATTGATAATAATTGGCAACCCAACAGTGAATTAACCCTTAACCCCAAACCACAATTACAAACAAACGGTACTACCAATCACTAATTGATTGATATTAAACTTGAATACATAGATTATATACCTTGCAAAGTCCAGAGTAAACGACGAGTTAACATTAAACGTGATTTCACCTACCTTATCGTGTGTTTCGAATCCCGATAGTTTTGACTTCTTCTAGCAGTAATTGATAATCAGACCTAAATTAGTACAGAATCAATTGTCAGATAAATGCACAAAATATCACACACCAAAAAAATGATAAAAACCGACTTTGTACAAAACAATGACTTTGCAATAAAAATGCCTTTCACAGAAAGTAACTAATGAAATGACTAAAAATGTCCGATCCAAACCAGAATTGAACAAAAGATATCTATTGCTTTTTATCCGTTGTCCTTTAGAATATTCCACGCGCACCGCAACAATAAATTGGTAAAGAAAATCTCAGGCACAATCTCGTTTCTCTTGTCGACGAGGCATTTTCTCTCTCTACAGCCAATTGGAATTCAAGATAAAATATACGTTTCTCAGGTTTTAGGGCAAAGAACTTTATGTATACAGCTCATTCATTCGGGTTGGAAGTGTGCTTGGTTTCTGCGGCTTTTCGCAGTCGGCGACGCTGTATTTAATCTCGGAAAGACTGCGACGCTTCCCAGTGACGCCGCTTGTGCGCTCCTGCACTCAGCAATTAGCTGTACTGTAGCTTGTTTTTTTCGTTTCCGTTCATAGATCCAAATCCATCCGTTACGTTGCCCTGTTCTGTATTTCGTGTTGAATGAAACAACACGAACAAAGTTATGAACGTTTGATGAAAGCTAGTATACTATGAACAAAGCGTCTCTCCGAAATCATGCAAATTTCGTTGATGTGGGAAAAATGTCCTACATTTACCGTACTTATGAACTTATGAAGTTAAAATTAGTACTATTTTGTTTCTGATTAATTTTGCGCAATGTATTTTATCGCTATCAATAATCAAGTCTCAAGTCAGAAGAAGTTATCAAAGAAGCAATAATACGGAAATCTTTGCATCCTTTTGGACGTTGGCGTTTCATACCGATACGATCCAAGACGGTTCTGTAAGTAAGTAGTCTATAAAGGTTTGATTTTTGGACCTTTTCAAATGCAAAATCATACGGCACATCCACCATTTACCATACTTTGTGATATCGGTGTGCAAAACAGGAGAAGTTATTTTTTCTTTGTTTCATCCAGGAAATTTGCTATTGGCAATATAGCAGCCTGATTCATAGGCATAGGTTGGTGAATAGATCAGATTAGCGCATGTAAAAGTATATGCCTACTGACATATTGAGGCATGTACTGTATATGTAGTTTGTATAGATTGGGAAGTTGAAAATGGTGAGCAATAATATTGATTTACGTAGTACTAACAAAACCACAATACAATCAGATCAGGTAAAATGAAGATTTGGATAACATATTATTGCCAACACAATGAATCTATTGTCTTTATCCGCCCACTATTCATAATCCGTAATCTTTTATGCTTTATGTGCATGCGCATTATATTAATGTTGAGTTGGATCTCATCTTTACGCATCTTCTTAGACATAGACACGAGGCGATAAATATGGTGCATTTTCATTCTTTACTCTCATTTCGCTTCCAATTTCCGCATGAAGATGATTTTGATGTAGAATGGCAAATTGTGTACATTGACGTTGACTGTAACATTGACATAATATGCGTATGCTGATGCTCTACAACTACTACGTACACAAAGATTAATGCGTGTTTGTGCCATAACATTGATTGACAATTGAAATTTATGTACAATTTAAATTGAGTGCTGGAGACGGTTGGTTCCGCGTCTGCAAAATAAATGCGGTTTTAACTTGCCAAGTTCAATAGTAAACGTTCTGTTCTCAATGCATAATTCAATTATTTTAATTCAAGTTCAGCACAAAATTGAAGTTAACTTACATAGTTTTAAAGAAAGATAAATCAATGGGGGTTTTGCGGAAAGCAAAGTTCTACATAATCATGAACAGTTTGCTACGTATTTGTTTTGTGGTAAACGAAGCGTCATGTATATAGCAAAAACTTTGCAAATGCGTATGCTTCCGACTCTGGATATGCTATTATTGTGGAGAGTAGTTCCTGCCTCATGCCTGTTTCATAACCTGCGAATTCCAGAGTAGCTCTATAATTGTCTTTGTAAAACAAAACAGTTTTTTATTATGTCAGTTTCCAAATAGAGTTCCGAATCAGTTACGTCACCGACATCTGACTGAAGTATTTAAGTTTAACCTGAATCATTAAAATGTTCATTAAGAGTTGGGTCCGTGAGGTTCGGAAGGTCGCGTAAAGATACCTCCGTAATTATTATTAATTCAAATAGTGATCAGTTCAGTTATATTCATATTGAAAATGTTGTGCATCGCAGTACAATTTTCCTTCATTTTTCTTGCGTTTTTGAAAGCGGAAGCTGGGATTGAAGGAAGGATTCTTAGTTCAATTATTGATGATGACTTGGACAATGACATTGAATATCGGAAGAGCGAAGTTCCAGAACCAGAAGTACATATACAAACGCTAACTCTGCTCTTTAACTTGTCAAAAAATCCTGAAGACGTCCGCTTTCTTTTATATAATAAGAGGTAAGTAGGTCACAGTCACAGTGGTCTGGCCACTTATACATATAGGCTTTCATAACATGACCAGTTTATGCAATGTGTTTTATCAAATAGAAATCAAAACGTAAGCCAAGAGCTTCGCCATAATGATACGAAAAGTTTTAGAAAATCTTCTTTCAATCCTCAAGAGAAAACCGTACTTCTCATACATGGTTTTTGGACCAACAGTGGCTCACCAATGCCCACTACTTTAAAAAAAGGTAAGGTAAAGCCTTAATAATATGGTAATGAAAACCTAAGATAAGCTGATCATTTAGGATTTGGGGGTAAAGTAATACATCACTAATAATTTTAGCTTTCCTAGAAGCCGGTGTTCCCTTCAATCTTATAGTGGTCGACTGGGGTCTCTTATCCACGCCAGACCCCCCAAAAATGTTATATGCTCCAGTTGCATACTCAGTGGTTGTAAAACGGAGCATTCCCATTGTGTTCAACAGAATCGCAGATTTTATAAGGTTTATGTGTGCATCGAATTATACCTCTATCAAAAAACTTCATGTTATCGGACATTCTCTTGGGGGGCACATAGCTGGGGGTGTAGGAAGGACTGTTGCTACATTTCCTGAGAATAAAGGTCGAAAACTGGTTAGAGTGACTGGACTAGACCCAGCAGGTCCCCTTTTCCATAAGTTTCCAGTTAGCCAGAAAATAACTAAGGATGACGCAGAGTTTGTGGATATCTACCACACGGCTGCTGGAACCCTCGGGATTTCAGCGTTCACCGACGGCCACGTCAATTTTATACGTAAGAAACAACTAAGTTTTTACTTGATAAGCACATGACCTCAAACAAACCAAAACTGAAAACCAAGTCTAATACGTCTGATTTGCTGATGTTTTGCAGCAAATGGAGGTCATCATCAGCCTGGCTGTGTTGATCCAGCAAATCCCGTCTTGGGAGAAGCAGATTTAGGTAATTTTGAGCTGATGTTAGTTAGTACTTCACTATTTTTTTTACTATAAAAAGATGTTAATAAGAAGTTAATCATATATTAGGTAGTTGCAGTCATAATTTTGTTACAAAGATCTATGCTGCCTCCATTAAGAGCCGGACTTTTCCAGCATGTGAATGTGACCCCGAGTTGGCAACAAAAAACGAGTGCCCTGTAAATTGCAGTGTGAGTGTACTTGCTGGAGAACCATGTCCAGTAAGGTATGTATTACATTATTAATTATTATGTGGTTTCAAGCACATAATTTCAATTAATTTCATTAGTAAGCACCTAATGACTAACATCTTTTTTTTTTGCAGCGCAAGAGGACAGTACTATTTTGAAACTCCAGAGAATGTGTACGGTGATTAATGGCAATAGTAATATGTGTATTTGAATCTAATTTATGATATTACGAACATATATTATCAATAAAGTGAATATGGAATGTATGATATGATGTATTTAGTAATTTGCAGTTAAAGTTTTGTATAGCGAAAAAGTTTATGGTCCGAATAAATTATGGAGAAATCATATATTTTAGGTAAGAATACTTTGCATCTACGCGTGTCATATATGTCCATTAGCCCATATATACATGTATAGCCCTTCCATTCCTACATACTATGCAATTCTTGATATCAAAGAATATTTTTAGAACTTCCATTTTTCCATTCTACCTTACATCGTCTGTTTCTGCCTGCATGACTGGGTATATCAAGCGTGCAAGTGCATATTTCAGTAGACCTTTTCTCAATCTGTGTCATTTTCAAGGTTGGGAACACACCTGAGGCAAACCTTATTCAATCAGAGAATGCAAAACTGTATCTACCTTAAAGGTACCTCGATGATCGTGAATGACACACATGGAAAATGAGTAACTGTTTTCTTATATTTACTGTGTATCTTCTATTTATACTCGAAACTATGCCAAGCCCGATTCATCCCTTTTAATTTCCATTTCATTGTGAACGTCAAGAAGGTATTATTGGCTTTGTTCATGAAACTGTTATTTGCATAACCCGTTATCCAATCCATTCTCAATGTAGATGATGACCACTTTTGATCCAGTTCAGGTTCTTACCTAGAGCAATTGATGGTGAAATCAGTTGCTTCTTTGATGCTTCCGAGTCAAGATGGTGAAAACTGTTCTTAATTAAATCAGAGAAATTCATCCAAAGTGGATATTTAACTGGAATTCAAATAATTTTTGAAACTTTAAGATGGTGCTAAAAAGCTATGTGGTAATCCTTGGGATTGCCATATTTACTGAATCAACTGGTGGTTTAAATTTCCACCATGAAAGGAAACTTGATTTCACACAAGAAAAGTTACAACTTCCTCAAAGCTCTAGGTCTCAGTTTAGGAATTTAGAAGAAGGTAAAAAGTCTTGTTACAAGTTTTATTATTAGTGTCTGATGAAAATCAAGCCTGATGAATTTTAACCAATCATTGATCTACTTTCAGGGGACAACAAGTATGAGATTTTCATGAAACTTGGAAATGGTGTCACAGTCGGATGTGAAGTGGAAAAGAAACCAGAATACGATGATATTGTAGAGTTGTATTTAGAGGATGAATTTGGCAGGAGAGAGCCGGAAATTGGAGAGGTTGCTCCAGTTGCAAAGTTCAGAACATCAAATCCCCTTTTCAGAGATCCACAAGCAGCAGCAGATCTTTTGGAGACTGAAGTACCTTATGGTTGGTGGCCAGCCGAATGTATTCAAAGAATCATGGGTCTTCAGCTAGAGAGCAATTTGTGTAACTGTCCAGCAGGTAATTCTTAAAAAGCTTAAAAATTAAATTACAGAATCATATATAATAACATTTATAATTTTTATAATTTTATAAAAAATAGGCCCCCCTGGTTTGACCGGAAGACCTGGATCAGAGGGTCTTCCTGGACCGGTGGGACCACCTGGAAATCCTGGAAGAAATGGGGTAATGCGAGAACGACATCTTTTATTCAACAAGTTAAGCCAGTGCAAGTTTTACAACTTATACATTATTATTTTTTAGACTGATGGTGAAGTAGGACCCGTAGGAGAACCAGGTCCCGTAGGAGAACGAGGTAACAAGGGTCCTAAAGGCATTCCTGGAGGTCAAGGCGTACCTGGACCTCCTGGAAATCCTGGAAGTCCAGGGAGTCCAGGGAGAGATGGCAGACATGGTTAGAGACACTTGCTTTTTATACGACTGTACCGTAATGAATGTTTGTCATAATTTTGTATTTTTAAAATAAAATAGGAGCTCCTGGCCCTCAAGGAGCTGCTGGACAAGATGGAAAGCCTGGAAAAAACGGCATTAACGGAAGAAACGGTAGAAACGGAGTAAGTGGTCCTCCTGGATTGCCTGGATTACCAGGAAATAATGGTGTGGCTGGTTTGCAAGGCGAGCAGGGTCTTCAGGGTATTCCTGCACCGAGTGGTGCCAACGGTGAACATGGGGTTAACGGTGAAAATGGGCTTAACGGCACACCCGGCTCCAACGGTCCTTGCAATTTACCACTACCTCCTGGCGATGATGATGACACAATAATCATTGATATCACTGACCATCCTGTGGAGCCAGAGATTCTTCCACCCGATGATGAACTACCACCAGTAGAAGAGTCTCCTCCATTACCGGAGACTGGATGGTTGGCAGCACCAGAACCACTTGAAAATACGTGGGCATCACCCGCACCACCAAAGCCAGCTAAACCTTCTTCTCAAGCGCAGCAAAATGCTCCAAGCATTTCTGACTTGTCGCTTACACCATCTTCTAGTGGGGCAAAACCAGCCCCAGTTTGGAGTGGTGGCAGTAATGGAGGTTACTCAACCCCTCAAATTCCCTCAAAACCAAACGGTCCATCGCTTTCAAGTAGCAATCTTCAGGATAAACGACCACCATTTTTGCAGGGAAGTAATGCATTCCAAACACCAAACTCCCTTTGGAGCAACCCGCAATTCCAGTCAGGACTGTTACAATCGTACGGTGGCCTGGGTCAATTAGGGCAACTAGGTGCTGTTGGTAACAGTTATTGGAAGAATAGTGCAACAAGATCATCACCAAACGGTGCAGGATCATCAAAACCAAAGTGTGCTGGTAAAAAGAAAAGGGGCAAGGGAAAAAAGAAAGCTCAAGGAAATCAACCATTATCTGAGTCTAGTTCAAGCCCAGTTGTAGTTGCACAAGTTGTTGATGAACTTGAAAACGTACCCCCAAGGGCAAGAGTGGATTTAGAACTAGAGGAATAATGCCGTTGAATTTGAATTTAAGTTAGCAATAATTGAATATCAAATTGCGATAACTTATGACATCTTATTTTATGGATAAATATCTATTTATTTATTTATTTAGCCTTAGTAATTTATTTTGTATGGTATGGTTTGTTTTAGAACGAAATAAAAATAAGTATTTATTAACTCTTCCATTTATTTACGTAAATACATTCTAGTCCCTTTATTTAACTCACTCACTGTAATGGCAAAAACAGGTCAAAATATAATGCTTCTATCTTTGCACTCGCAGATGTCAACAAAATTACTGCTAACATCAACTTATCCACACTGGAAGTCTCAACTAGATTATTAATTATAGACATATGTTACCAGTCTAGATACTTTAAACTCCAGTACTAATGTAAAATATTTATGCCAACCACCCCTCATAAACAGCACCACAACATTATTTCAATTTTTAGAAAATTGTGCCAATACTGAATTGTTTCTGCCCATACATATTCGGCATTTCAAACCCGTGAATTAATATAATAATTCTAATAAAATACATATCGTAGAAAGTTAAAACACAACCATTAACTACGCATAGTAGCATGGGGAGACAAATATATCCGTCAGAATACAAAGTTGGTCTTCACTAAACATTGTTTTATGAACAGCCCAGTTATCGTGGTGGGTTCTTCGGAAATTTGACAGACATTTCCTAATTGTTGCCTGAAAGTATACGAAAGAATAAAGTACAAACTCTTATAACCTAATTTATACAAAATTATACTAGAAAATATTATGATTACTTACAGGAATAGGCTGGGGATCATTTAGGTGGGTCGTTAGCGTCACCAATACATCAGGAAGATATTTGGGTACGTGGTAAGGATGAGTATCTACGAAAGCACACAATCTGCAATTGTGTTGTTTGGAGAAAAAAAGATGTCATACAATGAAAGTCAACATTACCACAATTTTGCAAATGAGATATGATTTACTTATTACAAATTATTTACCCTAGAATAGCGGAATGGGCAGAATCTACTTCCTCAGGTGGAGTGGGTTTCCTCAGACGACGCTTTTTCGCAAAACTAGCGGTAGACTTGTTAAAAGTGCCCTGTAAAACAAAGTGTTTGATGTGATATTATCAATTATGTGACAACTGATATTATCAATTCTCATTTAAACCCTGCAAATATCAAACAGTAAAAAAAAGCTTACCAACAATCCCATAGGATTCTGAATCAGTAAACAATGTAAAAATCCACAGAGAATTTTGGATGCAGATTCTCGAACTTCTAATTTTCGATCCGATAACAGTTTTAAAACCAGTTTCACAACTTCTTCGGACCAGTGATCACTGCTAGCAAATACACTAGTGTTATTGAGAGCAAATACTTTAAGAAATTCTAATACACAAAGACGTGCTCTCCATGATGGGAGTTCAGAAGCCTAGAAAAGAGACATTACAGTTATTAGTAAACCATTATGAAACAGAATCAGCCAAACAAATTATAATTATTATACGTACATTGTTTAAAATTCCTAATAGTTTATCCAAATGTTTTGGATTGACAAGAGTCCTAGCCAAACCGGACAACGCGAACGCTGACAACTGGGCTATTTCTGGATCCGGATCATAGCTTTCAAATTGACATAGCATGGGGATGAAAGTGTACATGCATGGAGGAATAGAAGATTCAGATTCCCAGCACACGCACAACAGCCACTCAAGGACTAATATGAATTTCAAATATTAGTACGTAATAAAGCTATAACTTCTTTAATAAAACTAGTTAGGATGCTATGTGACTGGTACCTGTTTTGTACTTCAACAACAGTTTTCTGATTTCATCATTAATTTCACAGTCCTTCACATTTGCTTGATATTTTGCTGCTTCAGCCTCGAGATTTTTTAGATTACCTTGCAAATACTCAACAAATGGTTCGTATTTCGGGCATACTTCACATCCTAGCTTGATGTGTGAATCAGTATCCCAAGTAAAACATTCAGCTAACAGTCTAGTTGACAATAATTATACTTTGTTTAGAATCCTATACATTAAAACATTATTATTTTAACAAAGCAATAATAATAGATATAACATTATTACCTTCCGAGTTGTTCACGGACATTCATGTAAGGATTTGGAGTTTCAAAAAAGTGCCTCTTGACTAAAGCTACTGTGTCGGTAAACAGCTCCCTACCACGCCACTGAACGTTGCTTATAGCTTGGTCAAAAAATGACATCTCTCTATTGCAGAAATAGTGTTTTGTGAGTTTTACACTTTACAGTACAATTTAGGAATATATGAGTATGTTTTACATAATGTGGTTCACTCACTTGTAAGCGTCAACAGAAGTCGTTTGTGCAGTATCCAAGCTTCGGATGAATCGCTCTCTCAGAAATTCAATGAAAAATCTCATTTTATTTGGATCACGGTTATGCTAAAAACACAAAGGAACCATATAACTTAGTAAATTTTACAAACAGAACATTTCAGCGTAGCATTATTAATCGTTTTAACTTTAACTCGCCTATATATGTTCAAACATAAGTAATCTAAAACTAGCTTTAATCATTTCTTGATTTCAGTGCAATTTGTTTATCTTAATCATCAGCCGAAGAAAAGCATTCTACACAATAACTTAAAGAATATTAAATATTTGGTTAAATTGTAGCAGCAAGTACACAACACAACTATTAGTAAGGACATGTTATTGTGCAAAAGGATGGATGACTTGATTTTCTAAATTTTAGTAATCATGATCATGTAGAAAAGCAGTTATTTTGCTCAAAAAACTCAAATTAGTGTCTTAAACAAACTTAACATGTCTAGCTGGTAATGGTAGGTAAACGTTTACGATTGAGTCTACGATTACTCATGTTATCAACTGTTATTCTTTAGATCATGTTTTACCAAATTGCGAGTCTTTTTTTGAGCACCATCACCATCAGTTACTTGTCCTAATGATTGCAACAACTCCCCAATACTTCCTGGATTACAACGCAAACCAGCTGTGTAAGGAACCTAAGTAAGGCAATATCACTGTCTTGGAACTCATGTGGTAACATTTACTTCCCAGTTTGCTTGTCATAGATCATAGGCATCTATTTCTATGCATACATTCATTCAAGACTAATCTCAAATTATTTTAAGCGAAGGTCAGAGATCAATTTACGACAATAATTCTAATTCTACAATCTAAGAGCTTGTACTTAGCTATAGTAATTCAAAACTTATTTATTACTTACAGTCGGATAACAAATGGCGTTTCCCCAAAAGTCGATAGTTTCTTGCGTTACACTATTTAGACAGTCTGCAAAAATTGGCTTCAGCTCGCTCCAGAAGGATCCCGTAGTTTTTTCGTCCCAAAGTTTTACACCATATATAATTCCGCAAATAACATCAGCCGCACACCTCTGTTTCCACTGATCCTTGTCCACGCCAAATTCGTGCGCATGCTTTAAAATTAATTTGAGAGTTGTAGGTCCATTGTTTCTTGCAATGACTTTACAAATGCTAGCTCGTTTGTTTGCTTTCATTTTTCCTTTTTCTTCTAAACTCCAAAACTCCATTAACTTTTTCATGTAGTCCTCATCAGTGAAGTATTGTTCTGTTAGCTCAAGGACGATTTTCTGCGATGGACTTTGATCCGACAAGTCACCAAAGTTAGAAATGGGTCGTTTTATTTTTAATGTTTTAGGGAGTGATTCGTAACCGTAATGAATTTTGTGAACATATAGCTCGGAGGAATGACCATTTGTCAAACCAGCAATCTTATACTTCCTCTGGTTTTCATTACCACTCTCCGGTTTTGAACTATATTGAAGAATGGAATGCAAAGATTCTCCCTGAAAAAATCATAGTCAAAAATCAACTCGGTACATGGTAGTTATTGCAGTGTAGTTAGGCTAAACTATCCATACCTCAATGATTTCCAAGTCTTTCTGCATGTTTATTGTGACAGACGGATAGTGCCGTTTGAACAATGTTAAAAGCCAAGAAAGTGTCATCATGGAGGACTACAATAGGCAATCAAAATAGGTATTTAGTTATATATAGCGCCCTGGACATTTTACATTGCATTTTGTTTGTAGAATTAAGTTTTACCCTTCGTAATTCGATGTGATCAGAAACAAGTGATTTGAAAAAGAAGTTAACAAAGTCCCGAGTGATATGAACTCCGTCTTCTTGCATAACCAATACGCTAAGCATATCTGAAGCCATAACTTGCTTTCTCCAATGACTGGATTATTAAATAAAAAAATAAGTAATTACACAATATAACAATATTGGTAAAATTATATAAAACGATTGTTCGCTTTTCCATACCTATTTCCGTTAGATCCGACCTGAAGTAATTCATTTAGTAGGTTTGCATAATGTTGATGATTTCCTGAAGTATCCACCGGATTTAAATTACCCAATTTCTCTAACTCCTCTTTTGAAACAAGCTCACGAGCATACCGATACAATTTAGAATCGCTCTAAAATAGAAAGACTAGATTAGTTTAGTATGTTCTGGCATTACTTAACCACATATTTAGTATCATTGTTCATCACTTACTGGAACGATTTGTTGCAAAGGATAGTAAATGAAGCACTGCGTTACGAGATGTTTAACCCTTTCCATCATTTGAATGATTGAATTTTTCTCAGAAAATGGACTCTTAAGGATAGCTGTCCATAAATCATAAATATCCTGCCATCGGTTTTGAATCAAAGGTGACACACCTCTTCCAATAATCGTGTAAAGAGCTCCCTAAAAATGTATCTTCATTAATTATTATTCAAAACATTCAAGTAATTTGTTTAGCTTTGTGGTACAAACCTTATATTCATCATGTGGCACACCCTCTTGTAGTTTCTCAATGAAGAAATCCTTAATACACCGTGATATTAAACCTCCGAAACTATCTAAAACCCTGAAAAATCTTGTCTGTGCGTTGAGACGAACTTTTGCGTAAGGATTAATACACAGTTTGAAAAGACAACGGAGTATTTCGACATGACTATGGGTCCACGTTGTGCAGGTTGCGGATCTGAATATAAAGAGTGCACTATTACTGATTTCCGTTTCTTTCAGACAAAGTTTAAGAATGTTTATAGCATGTTGTCACCTACCTGACACGCTTAATGTGTAGATCGTAAGCTTTGTTAATCAATGATGCACGCGTCCACTTCTTCTTTGGGTTCAAAGTGTTAAACATCACAGAGCTTGTGGACGTGTTGGAAAAGGGGAAACATCGTTTGTCCGACTCCACATTTGGTAGAAGTAGCGAGTCAAATCCCTAATTTTGTTAAATGCATTGTTTGGTTGGTTTGGTTAAACTGTTTTACGATCAAATTAATCAATATTATATTATGTAAAAAATTGTAGTTAGTAGTACCTTCATTAAAGCAATGAATGCGTCAGTATCATCGGCTTTAAATGTTTCTAAATACTTTGTAGCGGCCAAGTATATTTGGTAATACTTATAAGACATTTCTTCATTGGAGTTTGGAACTTTTATTTCAATTTCAGGCAATCCAAACTTTATAGTATCAGGTGTGAGATCAGCAACGCTGTCTTCACTGTAATTTCAGAAGCACAAGATGGATTAATGTTACATTCTGAAGTTGAAGTGCTTTAAAACACATATTTTACTGCAAAGTTAAAGCATACCATTCAACAGGAGTCTGGTCCCAAAATTTGAAGAGAGTGTTTATTCCATCGTAAGCTGCTAACAATATTTGCATGTATTTCAAAAGACGTTTATTAAACTCCTCATTTTCCTCGGTGGCATCTGCTATGAAATCAAATTTTGCAGAATACTCGGTATATATCTTCAAAAATAGCTCCTTGGCCCATTCAAGCTCTTCAATTGTCGGGACATGCCAGCTCGGTTTAACAGTTTTGGGGTCAACAGATTTACCCCAATCCTATAAAAGATATAAAGTTCAAAACAAAAGTTTGATACCACTTGCCAACATATTTAGTTAAGTTTAAAGTATTCAATTCACTAAAGCTGTACCTGAATAGCTAAATATTTTGGATCATCATAGTTGGCTTCAGAGATACGGGTTTCCGTTGGGTAAATAAATACCAAACTTTGCAAGCACCTAGTAATAATTTTTGATGTGAACCCATAGGCTTTTTTGCCATTCAACTTCAATGCAGCCAACAGCATTGATTCAATATGAGTTCGATATTTCAACAACTCAGTCCCACTAGTTTCAATCACCTGTAAATATACAATGTGACTAAATAATTATACTTTGTCGTACTTGAAAATGTCTTAAGATACAGATAATGCAGTGCAGTAGAAATTCTCATACTTACAGTAGAAAGTAATAGTAACTGAAACAACAATGCTTTGTCAAGTTCTTCGTCATCCAAAATCTCATCCGAAATAAGTGACTCAATTGATGCACAAAGACTGGGAATCAGTTTCGGCAAAATACTATCAGGTCGCACAATAGCGACGGATTGTAATATGCCTGCAAACAACTTGCCAGAAACTTCCGTTTCCAGCGTTGACTGGAGAGCAAATCTAACTAGTTTTGAAGAAACAGCCTAAAACAAAAATAAATATATCAGAGTAGAATTCAAAGGTCTAAACCATCAAACCATTATTTAGCCTTATAGTCAACGCTGCTCACAAACCTCACAAATTGAAGTTGATGACTGATTTGCTATGCGATGAAAAACAGACCACAAAAATTTGTCGAGGGATTGATCTTCATTACTCAACACGTTCTGCAAAGTGCGGTTGTCCGCCATTCTTGTATTTTCTAGGGTACGGTTTTCAATTAAAGAAAGTACGCGATCTACAATTTGTAGTGTAAAGTCTTCCAGACAAGCTGTAGCAAGACACAACTCCTTTTCGTCCTGAAAAGATAATTTCAGTTGTTAAAAGTAAGAACTTGTCCATGATTCGTATTATCATCATCACACTATCAGCAGCAATTTTTACAAAATACCTCATCCTCAACTTCACTTGCTAGTGAAGAGCAATCAACAAATGGAAGGTACATAAAAATTCCGTGTAAGCAGCCAAGAGCGCTTAACGTTTTGAACATATCATTAGGGTCAATAGCTGGAAGCAAAGACATTGCGAACGGTAACACTAAATGTCGCCCGTCATAGCCTTCGTCCTCCTTCCGGCTACTAATCATCGGCAATAAGACAATTGTAACCCAGCGTAAAGCAATCATGTATTTTCGTGGCTCTGTCACAGTTTCTACTATTCCGGAATATCTAGAAAGTTAAAAGTTTCGGGTTTTAGAATACTAAACAAACGTTCACGTGTAGAAGGCAAACAACCTCGATATGGTTAAAAAGCATACTTTTCCATCACAGCAGGAACAATGATGTGAGGACGAATAGCGGCTAAATTCTTCATGACTAGGCCGCACATATTTATATCCAAATAGAAGTCTAGGACAATATATGAAGTCATTTTTACGAATGAATCAATATCTTCATCTGTCAATTTTTTATCTTCTGGACACCGGTACCACCATCGTTTTGAATTATCTTGATATCTTTCTCTGAAATTAAAAAGAAGTCAATTAAGTATTAAATACACTTGTACAAGACTGAAATTATTCACTTTCACTTTCATACACATTGTACGTATTTACACTAGCATTGTCTTTAGAAACGAGACTTACTTTTTTACACGCAGGCAAAATGCGTTCACAAGGTCATTTAGAAGAGCTCCCAGCGGAACTGACCACTTTCCTACAAGTTACAGAATTATTATAATTCTATTTATGTGAAGAACTGGACTTGAGGTATTTGATTACTCTCTAGTACTTTTATTTCTTACCATGATTGGACGGATTGTAGTAAGTTTCCAAAGATTTCAAAAAGTTTTTCAAATATCTAATTGCAGCAGGATTATTTCCCTACGGGCAATAAAAAAGGCATAAACAATTAAAGGTTATTATACAACGTTCACCAATTAGTGTTCTACAACAACACAACGTCATCTTGTTTGTGTTTGGCTGTTACTTACCAGGGTGGCAATAATTAAACGAGCTGCTGAACAGGTATCAAACGATTTCACACTAGCATGTGGGGTACTGCTCTTACTGTCTCCTTTAAAATGTACAGGGAGTTCCAAATTTTTCATCAATCGTGTGTAAATGACAGGGAGATGAGGAGTCCAATCAAAGCTTCCAGGCATGTTCCATGCTGCAGTTGCAAAAACTCCCATTGCAGTCTAAAAGCGAAAAAATAAAATATGATAGTCATTTTACAGACATTAATCTCTAGCGTTGGCTTTACAATATAAAGCCACAGTAAAAATATTACTTCTATACCCATTCCCATGCTGGATGATTATTCCAAGCGTTACAGTACGCTAGTAAATCTGCCATGAGTTTGTTTATATCCTCTTCTGCATCAGGGTCAAGAAATGGCAAGAAATGCTTCATCATTTCCAAGCCAAACACCATCTTTGCTGATGTAGGGCATAAGGTTGGCCTAAACTCAGCAATTACTTCCGCGTGAGCTCCTTTCTCGAAGTATACATTACAAAGTCTAATTGTTTCTTTTAGCACATTTTCAATTTTCCTAAAATGAAGCATATCATAATGTAAAGTACTATTCATGTTTGCCATATTTAGATTCAATTGCTGAATGATTTTATCATGAATAGCTTACGCTGAAGCTTTGAACGAAAGTGTGTATTTGCGATGAAAGACGCATCTATCTAAAGTTTCGTAAAGCGGCTTCCATGGGATAGTAATGTCATCCCTTGTTAAAAGTTCGGGTTTTCTGAAAGTTTAATAGAGAAACGAGAGCAATGAACATTTAATTTGTTCCTTCCACTATGTTCCAGTAAGTCATTTCCGGTTCTTACTTTAAAAGACTGTTGAGAATGTCTGCAATACTGGCTATGATATTCAGGGGACAAGTTTTCATAGTCAAGAATTCCAGATATAGATTTATTAGTTTTATGTGCTGCTCCTTTGTAAACTTTCGACCGTAGAGATAGATATACCTGGAAATCATAATTCGTAAGTATCTTCAGTTCAACACATCAAACAAAAAATCGTACTTATTTACAACATTATATTATCTAGACATTTCTTGCTATTTAGGTTTCATTATACTACACCAAATTACTACTCAGCAGACAACTATAATTAACTCTAACTTATGCTTGGCCATCCATCCATGGACAGCTGCATCCTTACTGAAAGTACAAGTCAAGTACAATATTGTTTATTTTGGGATAGACAAAACATCAAACTGCGCACTTGGCTTTTACTTTGCTACACATTTGACAGAATCATCATGAAGATTAGTTGGGCTGTTGTGTTTCTCCGTTTGGCAATAAAAACCTGGATATTTCGGTGCCAGTTGACACTGCATATATTTATGCTTCATTCAACACACATACCTACTAATAATAATATGCATCTTTAATGAGCTGTAAAATTCTAAGTTGAAGGGCAAATTCATTAACACGTTCAAATGTAGTACAACATAACCTAGTACACGTTTGAAAACATTCTCCTCTTTCTCCTAATAATTTTACAAAATCCCTGATAAATAAACATAGGTTTGCAAATTAAAAATATTTTATAATTTACTTACGTCCATAAACATTTCGTATACAAGACTCCTCCGACTTGAAAGTCATGACACAATATGACCTTTGTTAAGTTACGAATAGTTTTATCCAACAGTTCATCGGTTTCCCCCTGAAGATCCTCATAATACGGAAGAAGTCTCATAAAAGTACTCTCTTTCTGGAACTTCCGTGGGAAAACACTTGACGATAACCCATCCATCGGATCGTCTGCTCCATTAATTTCTATGAGCTCTGAACTTGGGTCATCATCTAAAACATCCATTCCTTCGTCAATCATGGTTCCCACCGTTGGTGTCGAAAACTTCAAACCAGCAGTACAAGACCTAATTGCTCCTTCAACTCTCACCAGATCTGTTGATGTACTCGGGTCGCCACTAACAGAAGATAATTAAAAATACAAAATATTAATACACAGCTTACGAAATAATTACTCACATGCCTGATTATGATATTTTTATCGAATATTAAACCATAGATTTCCGTACTTATTGGCAACACCGACACTATAATGGGAACACTGTCCCTCGTTACCACTCAGGACCATGACGAAGACTAAGGTACCGAAACTAGTTTGCATGCGCTCATATAGTATTTCTGTCCGCAGACCAAGTGCGTTGTAGATGGCTATGAGCAATGATCATGAACATGCTCCCCGTTCCGATACTACTACTTCTTCTCATTGCATGGTCACGTAGTAAAACGGGATAACAACGAATACGAGTAACATACTAATATCGTTACGTTTAGTCTACCGATTAGTGATAACATTTATTTGAGCAATGCATGTATACATACATTTCAATATTTTACAAAAACAATCGCCAAGTTTAGTGCCAGATACTGATACTAACTAATATTTCCTCATTCTTCACCGAAACAGAAAAAAACCCAGGTCTATACATTACACATCACACATGCCATGCAAATTCGGTTATGAGGATAATGACCAAACATTTCGACAGTTTTCTCCTCTACCACTAATGGGAAACTGGTACAAGGAGTGAGACGGATGCTGTTGTTGCTGGATGTTGTTGTGTTCCGTGCCAAGAATGCCAACCTATGAGTCTTAAGTTATGAAACCAATGGAACTGAACTTGAATTTCTGCAGCATTTTGTCTGAATGCTTATGCGCGTAATTGAAAGATAGTGTTAAAATTGTTATCTGAAAAGTCTACTACGTGAATGGAGTCCCAACACGTACAGCATATGATAAGATACGAGCGTTGTTTGCAAACAGAATCCAAGCAGTAATACCATGATTATGCCAAAATGTCAATACCATTGATGAATGTCATATTAGGTTTTCGTAACAAGTACATATTTCTGCACATCATCCAAATGTTCGGTGTTATAACCAACATCTTCACCAAAGCCAAATGCTTCTTTCTGCAACGCATTAGATGCATCATGCATCCGTTTCAGTTGTATCTTTGGTCCACATTCATACAATGTTAATCTTTAAAAAAATACATCACCATCAACAAATGTCAAGTAGCCCGACCGTTGCATAATATGAAAATTGTGAATGTATCTAAAATATATATCAATCTTACTTCCTCAACAAGCTTCATCATGTACATAATACTTATGTTTTGAAATCCGCAAATGGCCTTGCATGCCGAAGGTAATACTTTTTACATAAGGATATGAAAGAGACATAAGTAGGTCCTTCAGAACTTTACATTCTATTAATCATGCGATATGTATGTCACATGCCACATGAGCCTGAATTCTGAATAACACTCAACTTCAGGCAAAGAAAGCTGTTCTCCATTACCGAAAAGGAAACTGTTATTTTCCAATTTACACAGTGTCTAGCCTATAGTTATATCCCGAAATTTTCTGATCTTAACCAAAGCATTATGAGTATCAAAAAACCTTTTATTTCCCATCATATATTCAAAGAAATTGACCAAAAGCCGCAAAATTGTATTCATGAATTGACTGTCCGTGTCATGTCTTGGTTTATAGTGGGTGGGTGCAAATTAGGTTAAGCTATGTTATAAACTGCGTCCCGTGAGGTTACCAAACTGGGCCAGTCTTGCACAAAACTCAAATCTATATCTAATGCAAAACTTTTAATAAGCAATAGAATGGCATGTCGACATTTGAGGTTTCCATTCCACGTGAAGTATAAAATGACGTACCACCGACCGACCGATCACTGCACCAGTAAAGGCAATGGTCTTGGCGTCTTGGTTTTCACTTCAGCACTAGTACTTGTCGAATGATACCCAGTCAAGGATTTTATTTCACACTTTGTATTTCGGATGCTTCCATTCATTCACCACTCTAAATATCGAATCGTTTCAAAAACCGTAAGCATAAGTTGTAAAAACACGCATCTGACGCATCACGCATACTATGATACTATTCGAACACAACCCAATGCGTATGCGTATGTTACGGATAAAGGAAACACTATAATTAAAAAAATACACTATTGAAATCTTCCGAGATACCACATACCACATTACTAAAGTTGGACGTGAATAAAACAAAGAGCAATCTGTATCACCTTACAAGTCAAGTCTGTTCCGTGTTCCTCAACTCAATATACAAAGTGTGTGAGTGATTGAACTGAAAATTACTTCCTCTGTACTAAATTAGATTTATATTAACCTATTGTGTACCCTCTGCTCTCCTTAACTTTAAATTCCAATTATTTCTTACTCAACTTCTGTACTTTACATTAACTGCTGCCAAAGACCATTTTACCTAAGCTTCGTCTATTTCTACATGATGCATGTCGCGAGGCCTGGCTATTATATGACTTCATGGCTTGCTTATGCTTTTGCTGGGCTTGTAGAAATTCCATGAGTTTGCAATTTGCAATTCTAATGAAACATCAGCCGTGTTGGCGTTGGCTTACCATCACTTGATAAGAGTTGGAAATACACGCTGAGGAGATACTTTGAAAGATAAGATAGATAATGCAAATTCAAAATTATGCAGCTTCTAGTCGACTTCCTACTACATATGTACATACTATACATATGTGAACGATGAGGTTGCTCAATGCCCATGAAAATCCTGGTTTCGAATCTAGGTTAAACAATACGGAAAGAAGTTGGGGATGTTTCCAACAAACACATGAAAGAAATGTGGATCACCAAGATCAGAGTCAGTACAACTATGACATGACTAACACCTATCGTATGTACATAACGTTATTCGAATAGTATATATATCACATATCACTGCTTAGCTAGCGCTTTTCAAAACATTTTTTCAGTCAATACAAAAGACCGAGGTGGAGGACAGATGACTAGGCTAAAAATACATATGCACATGAACATGACATGGGGGACAAAAAATGGTCCGTCTGTTCGGAAAACCTCACAAAAAGACCAACACGAGACGGGTGTTTTGAAAGTCTTCTTCTCTGGCTACTATACACAATAAAAATTGAGAAGAGCCGAATCTTATGTAATACAGTTCATGTACCACTAGCACTGAAGACAATTTGTTAATTGAAAAGCTTTCACACATTTATGAGAAGTAGTTATATGCATGGCTATTGACATGACATAATTACGATTTCAAGAAACCGTTGTTGACGATGAACAATAATTAATTTGAGCTCTCGCTTACAATTTGGCACTATGTAGATGTGGTTTGTTAGTGGTTTATACTGACTTTCCCTTAGGAGAAAGCCAGTAAAACCTT
>JAQGAP010001332.1:0-20886 GCA_034697805.1 Orchesella bifasciata | reverse complement strand
CAAAAAATGGATGTTTGCCATTTTGATTGCTTGTATGCTTTGTAAAGGAATGTTTGAATTGACTGAGCTTAAAGTTGACTGGCTGAAGGACATACTGAACAATTGTTCCTCATTTTGCATGAATGTCGACTTTCACAAATCTTCCGCTCCTTCAATCTTTCGCCAGGACCAAGCCCGCAAATTACTGGGGGTTTACTGTATCCCTGCATTTTGGCTAATCCCCTCCCCCCATATTATTTTAAACCCTCCAGAAATATTTAGAATCTAATATAAATATGTGCAATTCCTGCTAATTGAAGTATTAAATCGTGTATTTTATATTTTGTCCCAAAAATGACAGTTTAAAATAATTTGAATTTTTATTCTCAGTTTTTTTCTTATTACAAATGATTTTCTGTAAATTCTCGTATCAAACTTCATTTATCATCCGAAAATCCAAAATTTTTTACGTAAGTAGGGAATTATATGCGTAGAATTTTGAAGTATTCTAAAAACGTAACGACTTTATTAGGTTTATGCCAAATAAAGTGGTCGGAAGTTTTTGGCTGTCAAACCCCCCTGATTTTAGCCGTTGTTGCGGGCCTGGTGGGGGCAGTACGAGACCCTAAGCTGTCTAAAAAATATTTAGTAAAAAATATAGGATAGAGACAGGATTGCGAAACATGAAAACCTTCTAGTCATGAAATGCCATTGTTAAGATTGAGCCTTGACTTTTTTAAATGCAAATTCGTGTTGAATTTTTACCGCAGACTAGAAGTAAGCGTTTCTGTTCTAGTTATTCCCCAAAATTTGTATTATTCTTAATTGATTGGACCAAAAAGCCATTCATTTTGGAGCTCACAGAAGAAACCATTATAATGAAAATGAACGCGTTTCGGAAGACCGACTTTTTATCATAGCTTAACCGATAACCTAATGAGATTGATGGCATTTTCCCGCAAACATTGCTTAAACCATATATTCAGTACGACAAATCTTTATGAACCTTCGGGTGGTTGAAGCCTTAAAAGCTTGTTGTACTTTTCATAAGACGTGGAGTGTTTCGTCATTTTTTAAGTCAGATAGTTGGCACAATGAGAAACAAATAGTCACATTGCCATCAAATATTGACACTGAGCTTCGCATATCAAGGTCTTGCTTTTGGACCATTTTTAATGTGCGGAAGCACTCCAGTTCTTGTTTGACTGAAGTACGTTGACACCATTCTAATCCATTGGGTGACGTGCATTGTTAAATTGATGATGATGAATATAGGCATTGTGCTGATGTCATGGTAGCCACCATAACTTCTTTCTGCTTTCACAAGAGTTTCATCAAAACATACTGTTAAGTCTGACTCATCGTATCCAATGAAAAAGGGTTGCGCAGATTTTTTCACCTTTTTCGTGTCAAGCTAGAAATTCGCATTTTACTTTTGTTTCTTCAAATTTGGAATTCAAAAATTTGACTGTTCCTGTACATCTCAGGTTACCGGCTAGCAACCTTCATGTGATATCTGGAAAACGTGTTAGTCTACTCATGATGTTGGAACAATAAATATACAGCTTAGTACTTACTGTGATTCAAATAAATTATTCAATTATTCAATAATTATTCCAAATTAAAATAATTGAAGGAAAAAAATCCTTTTCAGAGACAACCCATTCTGTTAAAATTACTCACGTACATCCTCCGGAATGGTTCTTGTGCTTTCCCCTTCGTCACCTAGAGGGGACAAAATGCGAAAAAAATTAAATTGTGGGCGCCACGATCAAAATTTTGATAAAATAGTATCATGTTTATCAGCAAGTTAAATAATACGAAAAAACAAATTTTGGGCCAATTCCGATGAAAACATTTTCCGGCCGATTTTTTTCCACTGGAGGGCGCCACGATCAATTTTTTAAAAAAACTAACTGCACTACGTTAATCAGTGAGTCTAATAGTACCAACCAAAGTTTGGGCGAATTCTGATGAAAAAATTTCCCGCGTATTTTCCCTCTGGGGGGCGCCACGATCGTTTTGATCTCGTAATAATGCAGCTTCGTAATCTACTACTTAAAATCTACTATCTTGCCAATTTTCAGCAAAATCGGAGAGCAACAATTCTTGCCACCCTTCCGCCAACTCAAAGTGATGGGGACTTTACATAAACGAATTTTGTTTAAATAGTTAGTTATTTAACCAACCTTTCGTATTATGTTTGTTTTAAACACATAGTGACCGGAAAAATCCACCACAGGTTTGAAAGGAATACATAAGGTGTAGTATCCAGTTAAAAGCCACCATTTTAACAGGCAACACTTGTTGATTTTAACTTGCTTTTTTATTTTGGGAATTTTCACGTTCCTAAATTCCGAATGAAAAAGACTTTTTGACCATGGATACATGTTCAACCTTTGATATCGCTTATCTTTGTTTTATACTTAATGACTGCATTAAAAAAGTATAATGTATTTTAAATTTTTACGTGTTCTCATTCCTGATGAAATTAAGAATATATTAAAAGAATGTTTTGATTTGCCAAACATTTGTTCTGAGTACTTTCATTATATTGAATGAATAATTTTTGAATTGGTTATAACGTCTAAAGTAGAAATGGAACGCAACTATTGCCACCGTTGCTACCACCAAGCTGTAGATTTTTCTGCCGAGTAGCGTTCCTATTACAATTCTCGGTAATTACGGTTTCTTATTTTGAGGGGTTAAGTTAGTTTTTCATTTTATCAAGATACCAATAAAACGTACTTCAGATTTGAGACCCTTTGATTCTATAACCCACGGTTGGGACATTGTTTAGTTGTAGTTACTAACATTTTTGAGGCTAAATGTGTTTTACATCCCTTCGAGAAAATACAGTACATGTTATAACCCAAAAAATTGCAAAATCCGCTCCTACGTATCCTTTCGGCTTGGTAGTAACACAAAAATTTGAAGTGTTGGTTCAGATTTTGGACTTCTGCGTTTCGTGTTACCAGTATGTAAAATGGGGACTGTAAGCCTTGGATTATCTAGACCGGGACACATAGCTGGTTTTTTCCAGAATGGTTTCATCATACTAGGTTTGCTTAAATTTTTTTGTAGCTACCCGGTCCGCAACTACTGGGGGCGTTGTTTCGGGCCTGGTAGCTACAATTTTTCATGCACGCAACTCTTTCTTAGATTAGATTTCAAGTATGGGTTTGGCTGCTTAGTTTTACTTACATTCCCCAACCTGTAATAATGTCCATGCTTTTATAAGGTTAAAGGGCTTGAACTGACAGTAAAGATATTGAGGTTTAAGTAGTTGAAAAAATAAATTCGCAATTACTTTTACGACACCAAACGAGTGTTCACCTCCTGTGGTCTTTTGAACTTTCGTTTGCTTTTATAAACGTACAAAGTGTATACTTCTTTTTAGCACATTTCGCTTTCTACGTGTTGAAGCAAGGCAAAAGAAGTCTGGATAAAATGAAATTACTCTTACTGAATGTAGGTCAAATAAACATGTTTTCGAAAGTACACGCTTGTTTTTTAAACCTATTGCTAGGTTTGAAAAACAAGCATTTTAACATGCTGCTTTAATGAGATCAGTGTTGATACCTGGAGTTTTCTGGTTCGGTTGTGTGTTTCATTTTTAACAAGCTGGCTTGTCTAGCTTGTCTCGCAGCAAGCAAGCTCTGTCTGGATTGTTAGTGCAATGTTTACGAACGTATAAATTGTATGATAAGACGGCATTTATTTTTATAGTAGCTTTAAAGGTTTATTTGGGTTTCTAGAAGGTTTTCAGTAAACGTTTTCCTCGTGAAATATAACTGATGTAAACATTAGTGGGATTAAATGCGTTACCACCTCTCTCAAGTAATTGGCAGAAAAAACCGCTCATTTGAGTACGTATCATATCGCCGGTTTGGAATCACGGCGACGGGTGACCACATAGTTTATGCAAACTGCATCAGGTAAGCCTAGCTCAGCAACTGGGAAAATTACAATAAATCAAGACTAGGCTGTTTTGAAACAAAAACTGTTGCAAACAATCATTCTACTTGATATTCACGCGTAGAACATACATTGGCTATTAAGCAACGTGTGGAGAATACATGCAAGCGGTCTTGTACAGAGTTGGGAGTCAACGTTTCATGAATTTTACCTACAAGCATATGAATGACTAACTAGAGATGATGCTGAACTGGATCAAATTGGTTGTGGCACAATGCGACCAATAGTTTTTGGGTAAGTTTGCATGTGCACTTTAAGAGTGCTCTGTTGGTTTGCGGAATGTTTTAGTTATTTTTTCAGCAAAAACAAATACAAAGCGAAGCGAGTATTGAGATTTGTCAATTGTGTTGATTGTTTTTGTGATATCATCAAGTGTTGTCCTCATCTACAAAAGAGGTTGAAAGAAGTTTCAGGAAATGTGTCCCAGATAAAATGTATTGTTATATCGAAGGAAAAACATGATGAAGTATGTCATTGTATTAATGCAATATTCATGGGCGGACCGAGCGATTAAAAAATGAAACTTATGTACTTAAAGTCCCTGAAAATACGCGGCTTAATATAATAGAATATCTTTTTGTTTATAACTCATAAAATGGTTTCAAAATTTCTTTGAAACATAAAATTTCAAGTATCGTTTGTTTAGCCATTGTGTGGACATTTATTTTCCTGTCAAAACTTATTCTCGAGAACTATACTATTGACCAAAATTTTCATTCCTGCTGGTTTTAGTTTATTTCAGTTTGTTTCAGGTAAGCATGACAAACCCATATCGCTAAACTATTAAAACCATGGATAAGAATGTACATACTAAATAATTGAAGGTCAACAAAATCATCTAAAATGCCAAGGCTACACACTTTATTGTTATTGTCCATAAAAGAAGTGCGAAACCAAGTTGTACAAAAACTTTCATTTTTAATGTTCGTAAGCCTTCAACAGTGTAAACAGTTGCTAAATGTTAGGGATCTACATTCGTATTTACAGTGCACTTGATTAGAAACAAAACATGTATTGTTCAAATTTTATCTTGTTATGTCCAACATTCGATGTTCAGTTAATCTCCAAATGAAACATGGAACATCAATTTTTATATTGGTGACTCAGTGGCTCTCAATCTTTTATTCCTGCTTGTTTTCTTTTGCAGCGCACTACAAAAAGGAAATGTCAAATAATCAAAATAATCTTTTGATTTCATCCTTTTTTTATTCGCTGTTTGTCATATTTTACCTTACTGTTTCAGCCCACAATTATGCCTTTACTGGTGCTGCATACCGGGAAATAAATTTAGTTGAATATCCAACAATTTTTAATCATACGACTGAGAGTTCTCTTAGTATCCTACCAATAACGATTTCCCAACGAATAATTTTATCTAAAAACAATTCCCTTCATCTTAAGCGATCACAAATAATTCGAAGTAAATATTTACCACCTTGGATTCTATTGGTAGTCTCTGCCCTTTCTTCTAAATCAAATGATGTGCGATTGTTTAGCAGGGAGTTTGTATTTCAACCGAACACGGTTCTTGTCATCATAATGCAGTGTGTAATACTTGATTCTTCTTGTTTAAAGTTAATTCATTGGTTTCAAGATTTACCAATAGAAGCACCTGTAGTTTTTACTTTTCCCAATATTCAAACCTTGAAGAAACAGTTTGTGATACTTCCAACAAACTTCCAGAGTTCGACTTTTTTCGGGGAAGCGTTTTCGTCGATATTGTCTTGGAGATTATTTTCAAATCCGTTGGAATTTAACAAACAAAATTTTTGGTCGCAGCATGGAAGAAAACTGACTAGCTTTGTTTTTCGGGGAAATTCAATAGCGTTTCAAAAATACGGGAAAGTTTTCCGAGACTGCGTTAACGCAGTTAGAAACGCAAGAAGTAGAATCGCACGTTACTGCAATTACGATATAATGACAACGTTATACCTTCAAGAAATTCATAACTTATCCGTCAACATTATAAACCCTCGTAATCTAAGTGACGAAGAATACATTCGAATTCGTGAGCAATCTCCACAATTTATATCCCCAACAAGACTCATACCAAAGTTTGCAATGAGCACATACTATGAACTCTCCTTTTCTGACCATCATTCAGAGGACGTGCTTTACTGTAATAGGGCAATTGATGATTTAAACAGGTTAAAACTTCTAGATTATTCCGATTGGACAAGTCGATTCTCTCTCCAGCTTTGGATAGCATCACTAGCATTTGCTTATTTAGGATGTTTACTTTATTTTGGAAGGAATGGGGTTTTCTACAGTGTTGCGATATTCTTTTTATTAATTAGTAGGCAAGGTATTTCGTTTAAAAGCTCAGATACTTTAAAAATCTTTATTGCTTTAGAATTTTTTAATTTGTTTATCACGAATCTGTGGGGTAACGGGATTACTAGTTTGATAGTTGTTCCATCGGCTTCGCCGCAAATGGAAACATTGAAAGAATTTTTTGACAATGGTTATAAAATCCTCTTTTCCGATAAAGAAGGAAATCCTTCGCCAAGAAAATCGCCCTGCTAATATTTCTTGCATGTCCCAAAATCGGCGTGGAATTAGAACGACAAGCAATCACATAATTCTTGCAAAATTCACACAATTGAGCAATGCTAAAAACACTGCTCAATGCACATGTACACGAAACAGGGATTGGGTAGTTCTGAAACAGAAATTGTTGCCCACTCCACTTTTCCGTAATATTCGGGCTTCTAACAGACGTTGGTTGATAACCAGCGTGTGGAGAATGCATGCAAGCGGTCTAGTACAGAGTTGGAAATCAATGTTACATTCATTTAATATTCGGCAGTATGAGCGAATCTCTAATGATGAAGCTGAGCCGGGTGTGATTGACTTGGGTAAAATGTTACCAATCGTTTTTGCTTGGGCATGTTTGTGCAGTTTAGGAATATTTTCTTTGATTGCAGAATTTTTTTATTCATGGTATTTGTTTAAAAAACTGCGCGGTGTTAATTGTTTTTCTTGTAGTGTGTGATTGGTAAAGATCTACAAATGAAAATAAATTGCTGTATCTACGCAACACTCCATGCAATATGA
The DNA here is from genome assembly GCA_034697805.1 of Orchesella bifasciata. Lineage (NCBI taxonomy): Eukaryota > Metazoa > Arthropoda > Collembola > Entomobryomorpha > Orchesellidae > Orchesella > Orchesella bifasciata. The sequence continues at coordinate 13,872 of JAQGAP010001332.1, read as the reverse complement.
ACCAATTTTTATTATTTAAAATTCATTTCAACAATAGAGGTTCGATTGTTCTACAGGTCTAGCATCAAATTGCTCCAGTTTGGAAATCGATGTTTGCTACATGTATTATGCCCATAGTGGAAAATGTCGATAATACAAATCATTTCATTGGTTTTTGTTCCATACTTTATATTTAGGTACAGATTATGCCGATACTCCGAACATAGAATCAAGGTCTGTTGAGTGTCCAGCAATTTTCAATGGTTCGTCCGAAGATTTCATTGTTAGTTTATCAATTAAGGTTTCCCAGCGAAGAATGCAATAAATATGCCGAGGATAGTAAGCAAAATCACGTAGTTCGAAATGAACACTTACTGCTTTGGACTTTACTGGTAATACTTATTCCGCCGCTTAAATGAAATGGTGACAGGACGTTTGCATTTCAAGCGAGTACTGTTGTGATGCTAACATTGCCGTGTCCTCGACTTGATTCGTCGTGCTTGGAGTTGGTTTATTGGTTACAGAGTGTACAAATCGAGGCATCCATACTTCTCACGTTTCCAAGCCGTAAGAGCAAAAGTGCCCGGGGGAAAATGAGATTTTGTGTAATGATTTAAAAATTGCGAGTGTTTGGTAATTTTATTGGGGGCAAATGTCCGCTTGGGTAACTCTACCAACTTTGCACAAAATCATAAAATGGTTGATAAACTCTAAATTACGCTTTTTTAACTAAACTACTTTTTCTACTCTGTAAAAATCAATTTACTAAATTGTATTTCACCAAACAACGAGCTCAAACATTTGTAGAGAGAGAAAACTATTTTTGGTCAGCAAAGTTTATAGGCGTACATTTTAAATGTTAGCATAAAAATGAGTTTTAGTCTGTGTTTAGGTAGTGATCGAATCACGTTTTAGGCTTCGTGCTTTTTTAGCTTAAACTACCTGACTGTACTACATGCACATGTTTGTATGTAAATTAGGCATTTAGCAAAGAGGTACCTGGAATTATATTTATTCCTGCACTCTTAACTGACAAGTTGCTGCAAGTTTATTGTTACATTTAATCTGTCTGTCGGTCCGTGTTGGGTCGCAATAAGTCTTTAATGGTTAAACTGTTGGACTTATGGGTTATTACGTTTGAATACTTGCTATATTTGCAGCATATGTGAAGTCTAAATAAAAATGTTCAAATGTATATAATAGAAAGTGATCAGTCGACTACATATTTAGTGTTACTGTCAGTTTTATTACATTCCAGACGTTAAGTCAAATTTATTCCATAAGCGTATCGTACCTGAAGTAAGAATTTTTAAGAATATGTTTGCTGGAATACGTCAAACGCTAAATGACTCACATAAAAAATTGTAAATTTCTTGTATTCGCAGCGATTCTGAATAATTAATTCTTACGAGAGGTAAAAACTCTAGATATAGCCCAAAACATGTGCCGCCAGATCCAAATGTTTGCCATTATTGATTTGCTAACTGCGTAGTGTGCTTCTATCGTTTGTAAATGCAAATGGTCAGATCTCAGAACGGTTTCAGCTCCTAATTTTTAAAATTGAATTTATCAAGCTAAATTACAGAAATATATAAGAATTACCACTAAATTTTTGGACATAATGACAAAAAATTGATCTAATACAGCAATCACTTCCATTATATGGATGTCATTTTTTCTCACAAAATAAAAATAAACATTGATGGCCATTCATAATTTAAAGCTGCATTCTACAGAGCCGATCTTTTCTCCGATTTTTGATTTGAGTTCGAATTTCCGTAGAACATTGCTACAGTTGCACCAAGACAAAGAAGAACGTACGTTTTAACTTACTTTTTTTCTGAAAGTTTTCTCCGATTTTCAAGATGTGTTCATCGATGCTTTGGAGAGCAGCCGTAACTGTAATACGAAATATCGAGAAAATAATTTCGTTGCCAATAAAATACAACCGACAGACAAAAGCCTTTGTGTATCAAAGTCTATCCTTCATAACCGTAAAGAACCGTGTTGGTTGGTTCAACAAAAAAGTTTCATTGTACCGTGTTTTTGAGTCGACCATAGCCGGATTAACTGCAAGAGTTATTTACGTCCTCCTGCTCCAAATATACTGTTCCAAATGCCACTCTGAAAAATGGAGTTTCAATGTTAAAACGTTGCTTATCTACCTCTTCTCGTTGGCTTTGTTATTCCAAGCTGTGTTCGCAATGTGGACAATGGACATGCATGGGTATGAGCTGGTGGATATTTTGAATGCTATGAAAGATTTCGGTAACAAATCAAGCAAAGAATGCAAAGGAAGTATATTCTTAAACACAGATATAGGAGCCGTTACAATTTATTTGTTCGCAATTGGAAGCATATTATTTCTTCCTGTTGGCCTTGTGCTGCCGTTGGTATTGGAAGTGGATCCAATATCTCATCTTGTATTAACTATAGCACCATCATGGATGAATCAAATGATGAGACGTTCAATTGCATCTGTATGGACAACATGCACAATTCTATTTGGGGGTTTTGTGATTCTTCCAATGTTTGTAATATACATTGTGATCATCATAGAACTAGAAAAAGGAATCCAATCGGCAGTTTGTAAGTCAACAGAAAAAAGACAATTGTTCTATCCAAAAATGATTATTCATCGACAGCTCACAGTGCTGAGATGTGTGGTAAGGGAAGCTCTTAGCGTCTTCAATCCGGGAGTAGCTTTTGATGGCATTTGTATTTTGATCTTCAGTATGTTTTTTGGGGTTCGGCAAACATTCGATGGCATTCTCACCATATCTAATGCCGCAATGGGGGTAATTGTAGCTTGCTTGGTTTTTATCGTAGAACCAGTCGCAGCAAAGCTTGATTCGGCCTCGCAAGACTTTCAGCGGCAATCGAGAGCACGTTTACATACCCCTGCGGATAAGAGAATGATTCTTTCTTGTAGACACTGCTTGACATTTCCAATCGGATATTTTGGGAGCTATACAAAAAAGAGTTTCATAATTATATGGGATATTGTGTTTGTGCAGCTTTCTAACATGCTCATTAATATACCCGTGGGATCACTCACTTTTGAATAAAATATTTAAACTGTCAACATGAATTGTTGATACTATTTTCGTGTTTGAAAAACTGCAGGTATAATATAATATTATGTATTATAAAACTACATGTGTGAAAGGAATAAACGTGTTGAAATAAATCCATGAAACGAATTTTTGAACACAAGTATTTGGGTTAATCCTCCAAATAGAGACTGTCTGATTTAGTATATTGATTCGTGACGCCGTTTTTCTCACTCTTATGCTTAAAATTAAAATTTACAATTTTCTAATGTATTAAAACTCTCTTCTCAAATCCATGCTTGCCGGGATTATTGATTTGCAATATTAAAAATGTCTTCTATCCAAGGAATTCAAACCATGCTTTGAAAGAAAACTCATTTAAATATTTTAGTTTGCTATCAACCGTGCTTCGGCACCAGTTAAGTCAATCAAGTACCTTAAGCAAATTTGTATGTAAAAATATTGTGCATGAAGTAAAATATTGAGCTGAGTGGAAAATAATATTTGGAATGTGGATATGAAAGGGTATGTGCTCTCGAAAAATATGTTTTAGGTTCAGCTGACAAAATGTGAGCATTTTAAACTTACTTCTGTAAATATTTAAAATCCCGTGTACGCAGTGTTTTTGCCTTCAGTGCTAATAGAAATGACCGAAATGTGTCGACTTACGGTTAGCTACCTAGAACCCAGGGCTGTTCATTTTATACCTGGCAATTGTATAAGGGAATCCAAATAAATAGAGTCTACTTATAAACAGTAGGAGATAAACAACAGATTTTACCTCCTATATTCCTTTATTACCATTGTAGTTACGGACATTTTTCGAAACTATCTTTATTAAAGCAATTGAAGTTAATGCAAAAAATATATTCTTGCATATACCACTACTTACATACAGTGGACTCACCTTACCTGGTACCTTAACGAGTACGGAACGCCAGAAAAAAGATATCGAGAAAGCACCACCAATACCTATCAACACTAAATTGAAATGGCTAAAATGCAAAACAAAAGTAGAATTAGATGAAGAGTAAGCATGCCAGAAGGCGAATTCATGTACCTCAAACTGAGTTGTATAATAATATTTATTGACTTATATTATAAATTTTATCTAGCTCAAATGGTGACCAAGCCAGTAAATTTTGTTGTATACGAAGAAATTGTACCTGCTACTACCTTAATCACAAAAATCATATTGAACTGAACCTCTCAACGGAAAGGACAAAAGTTAAAAATTTCTGCTTGATCAAACCTATCATCCGTGAGCTCGACTACTGAAATCCACAAACTATGTCTAACTTCGTGATTAGCCCACTCATTAGGAAAGCAATTTATGCTTACAATCACCAAGCCTTCTTCTATCTCTACCCCTACATATTTTACATTAAGGATGATAATTCGGGTCAAATCACTGTTGGAAAGAAAGCAATACGTTTGTCTCTTATTCCGTGGATTTTCTCATTCGTTTTTATTACCAACCTTGCTGGAGTCGGCTCTTGTATCTTTCTATGCTTGTCAGATTTGATAAACCCTGACTCAAATCTGGAATTGCACAACTTCATATTTTTAGTTTTTCTGGGAACGTTTGGCTCCCTGGAAACAGTTGGAACGGCTGTGATTTACAAGTACAAAGTTATCATACAGGCATTCAACGCACTGCTAAAAATGGACAAAGTACTCAGGGGTAGAAAACTGTTATAAATAATTTGTTTATGATTTATAGTAAATCTTAAGAGGCATGTCCATGTTTCTATATTTACAGAAAGTCAAATATCCGCTAGACGTGGGAAAAAAATACGGATAAAAGAATACAAGATTGGTTTGATGCTGTATGTTGTTGTGATTAGTGGAGCACTGGGTGGGCCAATACTGGCTGGCGTTGCAATTTACGCTCGACTGGACCCGTTTTATTACATTTTTGAATACTTTCTTCCTCATCCGTATCAACGTTCAAATGCTATCATTATCGCCGCACTCATCACTCGATTCCTCTTGGGCTGGGTTTGCGTTGTGGAATTCCTTAGATTTATTTTCTTTATGGCTTTTTTTGCTCTGTTAGCAGCGTTTGTGTCCATTTCCTATGTTTGCAGGTTAGGTAAACTAAAATCATGTGAAATGATGCTGAAATTCTACACAGAATTAGGAATTCTATTCAAAGCTGTGAGGGACCTACTTGGTTTTGGCTTTTTTATCGCAGTATTTTCCAGTCAAGCAGTTACGGTAATGGGATTTTGGTTGGTGTTGAAGTGCTGGGCTGTGCTCCCAAAAGTTGTATTGCTTGTATTGGCCCTTTCCTCAATTTATATGGTGTTTGCTGAAATTATTTTAATTCCTGCGGTAGCTCGAATTCGTGTTGAAAGTAGGTTGTTCATTACAAAAAATAAGAATAGGTATTACTGCACCAACTGTAAATCTAAGCTACTCTATTTACAGTATGTTAAATGGACGGCTCAACAAATTATATATGTTCCTTGTGGAAATTTATTTATTTTTAAACGAAGCACTGTTGCGACATATTTTAATCAGTTGATCAATAACTTAGTCAACGCTGTGCTACTAGGTAGCTCTTAGTACCGTGATGGTAAATAAATGTTATTAAGACATGTTGTTTTTAATCACGTCACCAGTTGCTAGGAAAAGAGGTCAATTTCAATTTTAACCATTTTTCTAATACCGATTCATTTTTACAAGGACACAATTATGAATTCGAACTTCTATTCATTCCACCTCTATGTTGCAGTGACAGGACATCTGAACCATTAATATTAAAATTTAAGAATATTGCTAATTATTAGAGAAAACAAAAAAATCTCAGTGTCGTGAAATAAATATATTTATTTATAATAATTTATTTATAAAATCATTATATATATATAATAATTTTGTTCGTGGTAATACATGTGACTCGCTCAATATGTAAGATGGTTTTAATTTTGCAAGACTTATTTTTTGTAATGCTAGCTGATGACTAGCCTTTATTGTGTAGATTATTCGTAAGTTCGACAAATAAAAGTAGTTAGGAGTAGTTAGTAAAAGTATTTGCAAGCATTTATAATATATTATTTTAATTATAATATATTTTTGTAATATTTGACGTTTAAATAGCTTAACATTCTCAAATAGTGCAACTACCCGATTTCTAAAATATCTTGTTATCATCCAATTAAGAGTCCGCCGTGCAACCAGCACCCAGCCTAGTTTAAAACTGTGTTTTATTTCATAAATAAAAATTAGAATTTGTGCCGATAACAATGACAAGCTGAGGAAAAACCACTATCAAGATCAAATTCAAAATGAGAGGAATTTTAAACTAGAAAAACGCTCATCTACGTTGCTGCTGCAACGAGAGCAACGTTGCGTAATGGTAATTAAACGCACTAGGTGAAACTAAAGAAGCTTTCTCAACAATTAGTTTAAAATGAGAACATCAGTCCGCTTCAAGTTTTTTTTAAATTTAGCATGCTAATATCTCAGAAGAGAGACTATGAATAATGTTCATGGCCGATGATTCATTTTGAAGACTAAGAGGAAGATGGAATGTCCAAATGGACAGCACAGCAAAATGTAGGAAAACATTTTTGTTACCCAGTGAAGTACCTTGTGAACGTGTGTAAAAAGGGTCTGCTATTGTGAATGGCTGCACTTGTTATCTCTACCCCTGAAATACTAAATTATCAATTATAATTTTAACTATTGTTCCGGGAAAATTGAAAGCAAAAATTTACTAAATCTAAAAGTAGGTAACTGCAAAATGAGTAGTTTTGATGGTGAACAGTCACTTTTAGAAGAAGTCTGCTTTTAGGGTACATAAAAAAGTTAAATGGGAAAAAGTATTTCCAAATCAACCCAAAAATATTTATATATTTTTTTGAAAATCTTGTAAATTTCTACTATTCAAATTTTATTGAGCATTAACTGAATTTTTAACTGCAAACTTATGCAATAGTTTACGAGAAAGCCATTGACCATATCCGAAAATACTACGTAAGTAGAAAGCTGTTGACTTAAGGAAAATAACTGCATTTATGGTAGAAATTAAATTTAAGCATAATACGGAAGTTATTAAAAAGATTTAAAGAACTTGTATGATCAAATTTCTCTACGTTGACATTTATCTGGAACATCTTTTCATTCAAAAAATTTATTTTTATTTTGTGTAAACACATGCTCTAGTATTATAATATGTAAATATTTTATATGTAATACATCCATTTTATAATGACAGTAATGCAGAAGTAGTGACAGAGTCCACTAGCTAAAATTGTTAAAATAAACGAGCTGTGCACATCATTCAACGGCAGGTAATGCACGACTGTTTTGCCAAATTTGAATTTAATCATTCTTTGGTCACTGAACTGCAATTATAAGCAATGCAAGTATGTTTCAAGTAAATCTGGCCGATTTATCGTTTCGTCTGTATAAAATTGATGAGTGAAGCGATACAAAATAAATGCGTCATTTTCATAATGCAAGAAGATGCAGCAATGACTTGAAGGGTGTATATCATCTTATGTCACACGTTATCTACATTTGTTATACAAGTTATAAAGACGAGTTCTATTTTACAGAAAATATCACAAGACCACGATGAAATGTTCCACTTTCCTTTCAGACCAGAGTGAAAGTATTATATAAAAGTTGATATCAAGTTTTTTTTAGATCTTTTAAAAATTGGTTATAACTTGTGTACATTTGATGCATACTAAGATTTTTACACAACATGAATTGAAATTTTCAACTCAAAGCAAAGTTATAAAAAGTATTTTGAGTAAGTATAAGAGAGTATTTTGTTATCCAGAAGTTGTAAATAACTTCGTTTAATTGGACCTAGTAGGATGTAAACCCATGCTCAGAATAAGTATCACGTTCTCATTGCAAGCCAAACTCAGCTAAAAATACGAGACCTACATGTTGCTACGTAGGTTGTTCTCGTGTTTCTCATTATGAATATCCGTATTTATAGAAAACAAAGTCAGCAATAATGACATGACTCATTATAATACATGCATAGTTATGCAGAATTCCAATTACCTTGTTGAATAAATGATAATTGAGGATGTCAGAAATACTACCGTTTTTTGGCCATCATCAACGTCACATTTTCTATAATAGACTATTATTAATAGTATTACAGTTGTAAGTTTTAGCAATATCAATAAATATTGAAAAACAAGAATTGAAGCACACTTTTTAAGTACTTAAGTAACAGATCGAGTAATTTTCTTAGTTTAGTTAGAGATCAAAATGTGAGTTTTCAGTTCACCCCAACCGTAGACGTTATATTCATATTCATTTCAATATCCTTCTGAATTCAAGCATTTCGCTTGAAGATATAGTTTCAGCAATAAAAAAACCTATAGACAAAGAACCGTGAAAAAGTCAAATGCATTACATAGCAACATTGCGCAACAGATGCCAGTCAGGCAGTTATTTTCATAGCAAGATTCACGGTGTTTCTTGCTTTGCCTATTATATATTTGCCTTATATAGCCCACCTGTTGTTTCTGTAATGCATAGTTCTTCCCCTTGTAATCAAATGGACTTGGGTGCTGATGATGATTATCCGCGGGCTGCTGCTGTATCTGGCTTCCACCACAACGAACATTTTACCCTTTATGTGTATCAGTTTCAGTCATGAATTGTATCTCGAGATTGAAATAACTCTTTTATCGATTTGAGGGCTGGAAATTCTTTAGAAAAACGGAGAAACTATTGCAATACATAGAAAAACATTAATAAATTTGTTCTACACAAATCTCTTTCGTCCTACAGAAGGTAAGGTCTATTTTCCTTTCCCTATGGTTTTATATTAACAAGTTTTTTTTTTTAAATTAGAAACGCTTTAGTGTTACAGAAATGGCAGATGCTGATCCCGCAGATGAATTAAAGGGGACGAGATCACTTTCCAAGTACGAAGAAAAGGGCAAACTGTTACGAGACGCTTTGATTAAACGCCAAGCTCAACAAGACTTCACCAATTTTTATTGGTACCAAATCAAGGCCGTTCTGGAAACGGCAAGCCTGCTTTTAACCCAAGATGGAAAGAGAAAGAAAAGTGATCCAGTGCTGATTGTAGCTCCAACGGGATCTGGAAAATCCGGAATGATTGTGTTTCTCCCATACGTTCTCCAATCCAGAAAGGTTCTTGTGCTCACCCCCTCCGTTGCAATCAGCCAACAGTTGGCGAGAGCGTTTGGCATTGACAATAAATTTAACAGCTTCTTTCACATAACAAAATTTTGTGAAACGGAGGACCAATTGCGGAATGTTTTAGCTAACGGAATCGTCATTAAACATGCTCAGGAGGCGAGAAGGGAAATTAAAACGAGATTGAACCCTCTCGTCATTGTAAACGCTCAAAAGTTTGGGGGAAGTAGCAACCTGAGTCTCAAATATGAGGGTAAAGAGATGGTGGAGAATGTAAGGGGATTTTTCCGACAGTTTGACACACTAATTGTTGATGAGGCTCATCACTATCCTGCCGAAACTTGGAAAACTATTGTAACAGAATTCTATGAGAATACTGAGGCGGATTTGAAGAAGCAGGCAATTTTTATTACGGCAACCCCGTTTAGAAATCATGGAGGTGCTATAATACCAATTTTGGACAATCAACGTCACAGAATCGCCTTTCGAATTTCAAATGAAGATGTTGTTGGTAAGTATCGCGTATCACATGATCAATCAGGAATGGCATAAAAATTAGTCTTAAATAATAACTAATTACGTTTTTTGGACTTTGCAGGAAAAACTGTTCGAGCTCAAGAGTTCATACAGAAGGAAGTATACTCCCCTGAGAAACTTTTGAACGACATCAAGGAGCTATTTGAACAGAATAGAATAAAGGAGCCTCGTTTCCAGCACCAAGCTATCATTTTGGTTCATCAGACAAAAGAAGCAGAGAAAATTGTACAAGAGCTCAATTCTGCAGCACACGACGACAATTTCGCAGTAGCAATTATTCAGAATGATGAGGTCCAGAGAAGAATTTCTGATTTCTCCAAGGGAAAATACAAAGTGGCCGTCAACTGCAAGATCTTGACAGAAGGTTATGACAACACGTCGGTGACAGTGGTCGCGATTCTGAAAAAGATGAAGTCTAAACTTCAGTTCAGTCAATTTATTGGGAGAGGCATGCGAATGAAAAGGCTCGAGAATGGGGAACCTGACCAAAGCACCGCGGTTGTATTGAGTTACAAGGAGTTTGAGCAGGAGAAAAATTTTGAGACGAGGAATGACCTAGCTCTACATGACCCAAGTGATCAGGAATGATTGACAAGGAACAAGCTGTGCAGTTTTAATAAAATTTCAATTTTGTAATAATTACAGAATGATGTGAATTTTTTTATTATTAAGTTTTCACTCCAAAATCATAACATTTAATTCAATAAAGTAAAGTAGTACAATTTCAAGTAGTGCAACTTATTATTACAATTTTGCATATATATATTTAGTGCTGGTTGCACTCTGTAGCTGCAAACATAAAAAGAAAGAAGAATGATAACATAATTAAAAATAAGGTGGATGATATAACAAGGTGAGGAGTAACTTTGTAGCTGTAGCTGATTCAAAGTCAGGCTTGAAATATAGAGGAAAATATAGCCATCCCGTCATGTCACAAGCTGAGCTCCCAACTTTCTCCCTTTCTTCGACTCCAACTGCAGCGCATTATACTTCCTCGGCTTGACATTCGCCCCGTGCTTTGTATTCATGTGATTCCTCAAATTGTGAGCATGAGCATACTCCTCCCCACAAGTTTTACAAGGAAAGGGCTTCTCCTTCGTATGAGTTCTCAAATGTTCCCACAGTTTCTGTTTGGAAAAGCACCTTTTCTCACAAAACAAACAAGAAAACTCCCAACTTTTCGGGCCCTTATGGAACCAATCGTGTTGAGCAAGCAACGCCTTATCCAGAAATTTCTTTCCACATTTTTCGCATACAAACTTTCTCTCATTCCTTCTCGCCTCCACCAGCCTCTCGTGCTCCTCATCGTGGACAACCATGTGGCGTTTTAGCCTGCTCCAATCTGCGAACCTTCTCCCACATTCCGAGCAAATCACGGAGGTATCCTCCAGCTTTCCACAATGAAGGGCAATGTTGTGCCACTCCAGTTCACTCCGAGTCTCGAATCGCTGCTCACAACTTGGAACGACGCAGATGAAAGTGAACTCATCTTCATTGGCGCTGTGAGCCTTTTTCCTGTGATTTCTTAGAAAAGGAAAGGTAGAAAATTTTGAGCCGCAGTCTTGGCATCTGAGTCGCTCCACGCCGTGCTCCTTTCGTTTGTGAATAGTTAGCTGAAAACCCCGTCGAAAATATGCGGGACACTGGTCGCACCTCAGAACCTGGTTGGGATCCATTCCCTCCAGGTCGTGGAAAGTTTTCATGTGATGTCCAAAAGTGAGCCCTTTGTCGTTGACGAAACGGGCGCTGCAAATATGGCAGGTGACGCTTTTTCTGGATAAACCTAGATGTGTCTCTAAATGATGGTTGATGTACAAACTTTTGGAAAACGTGGTGAAGTCGCATCTCGGACATACAAAGTCCTTGGAAGGGACCCGCTTGTCGGTGAGGGGCGGTTTTTTATACAACATCCTCTTTTGGGGCTTTGCTTTCTTTCCAGCGGAGTGAACTGAAGCCTCGTGAACAGCTAGTCTGGGAGCGTAATCCTCCACAACAGTGCAGAATGAGCAGGGAAAGCGACCATGAAGTTTATTGTGGTTTTTTAGGTGCTCCTTAAGCAGAAAAGTGAAGCGACAGGAGGGAACGTCGCATTTATATGGTCTCAGCACTCTCGGCCGCTTAGAGTCTCTCTCATATTTTCTTTTGACGCGGTTAATGTAATTCATATTCTTCTGTAAACGTGGTCTCCCCCGCTTTTTCTGTTGTTTGGAAACCCGGCTGAGGTCAGAGTTGGAAAGCTGACATTTTTTCTCGTGACTGACAAGGCAACCTCCATATCTAAATATGTTTCCACATGATGAACAGCTTCCTCCTGGTCTAACGCCATCAAAAGAGTCATTATCACTGTTGTAATCATACCCAGAACTGGATTCCGATTCTGCATCTGATTCTTTGACTAATTTTCGTATTCTGGTCTTTCTCAGGGGCCGAAGTATTCCTATTGTGACATCCTTTTCTTCAGTGTCCACTTCCAGGTTGAGTGTTGGTCTCGTTTTTACTGCTGCATTCACCCTTTTGAAGTGAGTTCTTATCTTCCTCGCCCCCCTGGCCTTCTTAATCAGATGGAGAGCACCTCTCTGATGTTTAACTGTAAGCGTAAAGTAGTTGGGAACTTTTGGTTGCAAGTGGTACATGGCTCCAAGATTTCTGTAACTTTGATAAGGCGATCACATCTCGCTGCTTGTGCTTTCTTTTGGTCACCCGACTGCTTTGGATAGTTTCCGAGCTGTAGCAACACAAGGAATGGTTGCTTAGCTTGAGCTCACTTTCAAATGACTTGCCACAACTAGAACAGGCGAAGTTCATCTCAAAATGAGTTTCGAATAGAAATGGTTCATCAGGAGGCTCAGCTTCCTCCAGCGACTCACTGAATACATCCAGTTTCTCCTCCAGTTTGAGCTCAATCGAATCAAGGTGAGATGCATTTTCTTGAGTAGTAGGATCAGGGTCCACCTCCAAATTGAGAGGATGAGTTTCAGATTTTGGAGCAGAACTTTTCTTGGAAACTCCATCATCAAACTTTTGACCTTTTCCTCTCGTCAGAAAAACCCTGGGAAGCGCATTCGACAAGTGCTTGTCACCTAAAAATAACAAAAAGATTACAGACGTTGCTTTTTTCATTCACTTCAAAAACGCCTGAGAAATATTATCAATGTAAAAATATACATACAGCCTCTGACTATCTTTTTTCTAAACTGGCTCACTTTCCCCAGGGTTTCCTCATCCCCATTAAAACAGCTCTGGAAGTCTTCCACCCCCGTTTGAACTTGATCTGCTGAGGTCACTATAATATTCTTAAGTTGGCTTATCTTCCACTCTGTCCTCAACTCAAGGCACTTGATTTGATGGTATAACTTGCAAAACGAGTCCACAACCAAAGTACATTCTTGACAGGAATCCATGTGACTCCAATCAAAATCATGGGTTGCATCTTCACAAACGTATCTTTCAAAAATGGTCACAAATCTTTTGAGAGCTTGATTATTTTCAGTTGTTCCGCCAGCCGCAATTAGGAAAGGTGGTAGAGTTTTGTAGCAGAAAGAACAAACACTTCTCTTTTCTCCTTCCTCCATCCTCATGGAGTAGTTTTGTAAATCCTAATGATAATGATAAAATATAAAACTCTACACTAATAGGACTAAACTGAATCAACGATCGAGTAGAAACGTAAACAAACAGAGTGATGCTGATCTATGTTAGCGTGAAGACTCGTTCATGCATACATCATACAAGTGGTTGAGCATTGAAGCGATGAAATATCCCAATAAAAGTGTAATCATGTGACTCTAGGAATATAAAATATTATCATGTCTGTAACCTCTGGTTTTCTGTAATGTGGCTAAACTCATATTCATTTTCTCCCTATTGAAGTTAGAGCTGATACTACACCCACTAGCTTTCCATGATGTTAAAATCATTAACCTAAAATTTAGCTTAGCTTTTAGCTAGTATCAATAATCCTGCTCCACGCTTATATGTGAAATGTTGCCAAAGTGCGGAAGTTTTTACTCGGCTGGTTTTATGGGATGTGGGTTATAAGAGCTATAGTAAGTACGTCTGAAAGTCAAATTATTTAAAAGGAGTAGACGGACAGAAAAGGGCGGATCCACATACTATTCGTCATATGTAGCTAAAACCACGCTGAAGTGAGGTATAC
>JAQGAP010001331.1:0-20894 GCA_034697805.1 Orchesella bifasciata | reverse complement strand
TATATAAAGAAGTGCACCGCTTATATGCATGATGCTCTATAAGAGCTGCCTGACCCTGGGATCAGCTGTACTGTAACTATGTTCTAAAATACTTATATGAAGCAATAAATAATTATTAGTATTATTATTATTGAAATTGAATAGGCATAATTATATACTATTTATTACAAACATTTCCAATACGGATCGTAAGATAACTTGCCGTTACGGAAAATAGAATATATTAGATATAATAATAACGCAAATTTTATTATCTGTGAAAATATTTTTAACCTCAAAGCTTACTGAATACTTACTATGTAAATTACCTTACTGATATTAAACTCCTTATTACTTATATTATATTGAAGATATTTCAAATATATATCTGGCTCGTGGCCACTTAATAGCATAATAAAGCAATCAAATAAAATCAACTTAGATTTCTAGTTAAGCTATTCTCATTCACCACAGCAGCAGCGTAATTGCATAGTCGACTACCTGACTACAAAAGAGGAGAAAGGTCTCCCTATGCACCGTGTAGTACGGGTACGCTACCTGGATGTAGAATGTGTCGCAGCTCTTTGCAAACTTTCTCAGCAGAGTCTTCCTCGATACAATGTTATCTGTAGAATCCTTGAATTCTCTCGACATATCCACTAACTGTCCGCACATTATGCACTGGATCCGGATCAAGAACAGCGGTACAAATATTGTAAACAATGTAACGCCCGCAGCCAAAGGTCCTCCTTCCCACACAAGTTCCTGGAATTTGATGGCGAAGTACAGCATGATAGACACCGTAGCCATCAAAGCCACGTGATGAAAGGAGACGAGAACCGTGGCATAGAAATCATTCATCAGCACATTGAATATCTTCTGAGCTCTGTAGAAAGCGAGTACCTCATCGTCTCCCATTACCCCATAATAGCTGGTTCGAACTTGACACCGAGTTCCGTCCCCAAATCGTCGTTCTATTTCCTCAGGCTTGAGATCTTGGAGACAAGTCGTGGTAATTATGTAGTAGCAGGAGATATTCCAGCTAAGAATTACCACGAAGTTGCCACAAGCATAAAAGCAAATTCCAGCCGCAAAATAGAACGGGATGAAAAAGTCGTAGAACCCTACCTCAATTTCAAGCCATTCCTCGAATATTCTGTGGGTTGGCTCCATTGGGTGGAACATGGCGGCTGCTAGTCCGAAAGGGAGGACTATGGAAATGACAAAAATAAACGCCATTAATATTTCCATCCACAACATGTTATTTCGGTGGGATGTATCCAGTTGGATATTTTTTGAGTGGAGCATTTCCAAAACGAAGGAGTTGTAGTCAAACATTTGGTTCATGAGATAAACGAATTCATCGAGGTTCATACTGCATGTCAAGTTAAGAAACATGATACACAAGATCAGTAACATTTCTCCAACCAAAACCATTTGGCTTCCGAATTCTTCAAGACTCATCTCGGCCGCTTCCTCATCATCATCAACCCATGTCAGTTTCAAATAAAGTTGAACTCCTAGAATGGTCGTATAGACGAGTCCAGCAAAAATCCCGTACCAACTGTAAATAAAATTCTTTAGATTAGATTAGATTTAACGGAGTTTGGAGAAAAAAATAAACGAATTACCTGCCAATAATTAAGTAGTTATTTGCCCGAATTATTTGGGATTTAGATTTGTCCCAGGTGTAAAAACTCGCTCCACCATAAGGCATCATTTGGACCCGTAGGGCATAAAGCTTGAAGGCTTTCTCTGATATCATTGTGATTCCAAGTTATAGAGACCACTGTGCATTTTTATTTGGAGAATTCCGGATGGTTACTAGCATTCTTGTGAACATGTAAGTTACGGCAATGTACAACCAGGTACATTTCATGGCCGCAAAATTGTCGACCGTTTTTTAAAAGTCTAACTAGATTATTGCGACATTAAGAATTTTTGCTAAAACCGGTTTTCGTTATACGAATTAATATTTATATATAAAACGGAGTAAAAATCCGGCATTTCATGTTAAAGTGTAGCTGGAATTTAAATTAATTTAGAAGACGACTCAAAAATTTCAATACTTTTACTTTAAACAAGAAAATTTAACTTAATTTTTATGACATCAATAAGGTGCTTCACAATTCTTGACAGGTGGGTGGAAGAAATTCGCCAAAGCACCTGGAATGGATGACTTAAAGTGCCTAAACGAAGAATTTTTATGTCTAGTATCTTTTTTTCTTTTTATGTGCAAATTATTTTTTTTGCTTCATGATAAATGTATCATACGAAGTACACAGGTAGTATTGGCATTTGTTACATACTCGACAATATTCCATCTTACATGTCCGCAATTTTTATCTGGTTTAGGGGCGGGGTATTCATCAAAAGTAGAAATTTTTATGTAGAGCCCTTTTCCTATGCATGCAAGCTTTATTTTAGGTACATTAGATTTCTGATTTCTACCTTTATCTACTTTCTTTGTGAACAAATATTCCCTATTTTTTCAGAAAAATTATGGAACAAATGTTGCCGACAAATTTTGTATAATGATTAAACCAATTAAGATATTATCCACTGTTGCATGCTCCTCTAACTTTCTCCAAACATAGGTTTCTGATTTAAGTGGTCCATTTTAATTGATTACTTTATAATTCTTTTAAATTGCTTGCTGGGGGTATTTAGTTTGGTCCGTCGTTTTAATGTTTTATCAATACATTTCTGTCTGGGGTCCTAACATGAGAACCGACGATCCGATCAGTTCCAACTTTAATATTTGCTTGGAAGCTTTTACTTTTATTTGAGTCATTATCCCTTTGGCAGCTACCCTTGTTGGTGTAAACAAAAATGCATACCCAATTGTCAATTTTAAGTATATTAGTGGACTACTTTGTGTGTAATACTCCATTTGGGATTCGTATCTGGCAAGTACAAAGGTAATATGGTTGTTTTATAATCCTCAAGGATTTGTTACTGAGAATGATTGGCATTTCCGATTCCAGAAGGCAAGCAGTGAACTTTGATCTTCAAAAATATACAGATACTTTACCAAGTCGGACAGAATTTCAGTATTGTGTTGCTAAATATTTTGAAAAGCATTACTGTGCCTGCAAACAAATATTTAGTATTTGGTAGTTTATTGCAACTATTTGGAATACAACTCGTTGGTTGTCTATGTTACAAGAAATATGGCTTGAGTAATTTTGCAGCCTTATCAGTGTCGGTTATGAAAATACATTCGAGATCCGAAAAGTACCTTAAATCTTTTCTACCTGTGAAAATCTTAATCACTTTTAGCAACGCCCTATTGAGGTGAAAGTATTTGCAACGTTAGCAAAATACTCTCAGGATAGTTCTTGATGTGAATAAGTAATTATCATGAAACAATACTTAGACAGTTAATTAAGTTTCTGTTTTTCTGTTCAGTCTATATTTTATGTAAAAATTGTTTTATAGAATTGTCTGTGAGTTTTATTATTTAAAAATAATTGAAATAACCATCTGATGTATTAATACGTTTATCCTTTCTAATTACGTGGAAAAAAATGGCATTTATTATTATATTTGTGTTCAGATAAATTTCTCAAATAAATTATTGACTCATCATCAAATTAGAGTTTGAGTTAAAACAAGAAAACCATGTCTTGGCTAATCATCTTTTTTCTTCAAGAAATCATCGCAGCCACTTTTCTCAACATATTTTATGTTTGGTATGACTGATTTGAATGAGTGCTTGTGCAAACATACACAAGGCTTACAATGTGCTTGTACAATGAGTTGAGCATAGATGCACTATAAAGTGAAGTTTATTTAGCTACGACTTTGACTACCATCGCTGTTATCTTTTCATATAAAATCTGTCAATGAATGAAAATCCAAAGAAAAAGAACGCAACAAGCTGATGAGTTGCACGATGAAGCTCATTCCATTCTCCAAACTGTGTGCTACTTTTAATATTAGAAATTTGAGTGCTTCTGGAATACATTAGGTAAACGGTAAATCAGGCAAGATTCCTGGTTATAACTTGGCAGGTTTCATTACTGCTTTAATTACAATATTACAAATATGTTTATTACTTTCGATAACATTAAAAATCCAATATAATGGGCATGAAAAATTTACGAAGTTTAACTGCTTGAATGATTACAAAAAAATGTTGAATGAATGCGTATGCCATGTTCATGTTCTATTCATGTTTACATTCTTGCCTAAGTAATCACAGCTTGACTGACTGTTACCAGATTTACAGCTACAGAGAATGCACACATCATTACACAACAAATTTATTTCAACAAGAATTTTATTATTAACTTTTGTTGGAACATATCTCGAATTATTAATCCAAACTGTTTTCATTTCAATAAACTTTTACTGATTAATTACATACTAGAATAGTAGAATTTTACATTACAGTTCCATTCAACCGACTTTGTTTAATTGCTTCAGCAGCTAGTTCTAAACCCTTCACAGCAGCACCGTACGCAACCGTATTATCAGGTGAAACACCGTTAATAGTTAGGTTTCTACCAGTAAAATGTCCACCAATGATTTTTTTAATCGCCCTAACATTTGCGTACTTCCCACCTATGATAACCTCATCAATCCTTGCTTTTGAAAGCCTAACTTGTTTTTGTCTCAGAATGGAATCAATAAAATGGGTAAAATGTACAACTTGTTTCTTAATTGTTTCTTCAATTCTGGTTCGATATATATCTACCAAGATAGGAGATGCTGACGAATCAACCATGGCATGGTATTTAAATAAATTACTGGAGAAGAAAAAAATCACAGCTTCACATTTTTCGTAAAGTTGTCTCCAACGAAATCTGGCTTCGACGGATCCATCATATTTAAATGTAACATTGTCACACTGTACCTTTCTGCAATACTCTTTGATACAATAATTAACAACGTCTTGGGGTTCACTGTACGCCGCCGACGCAATTCTTCTAAATTTGTATTGATGTCCCTCTAAAACATAAATTTTCCAACTCAACTGATTAAATTGGAGGAATATGATGTTTTTGGCTACATTCCAAGGCCCTTTAACATGTTGTAAAGTAAGCGCGGCGGAAATATCCAAAAGTGTGACCTCTTGAAACTCTGCTGTTTTGCTAGCATCCAAAATCAGATTTCTTTGGTCCTCCGTAAAGTCATAAGGAACTGTAATCACACAGCGAGTTGCATTGTCATTAGCTTTTCTAACCCTTTGCAATAATTTTGGAAGAACCAATTCAACTGGGTATTCTATTCCCGTTTTTGACGACGATACCAAAGGTCCGCCATAAGTTCCTTCTTGAACCTCAAAAGTCCATAACAATTTATCACTGCTTGTGTTGAACGAGTTCCAATCCCGGATTATCTCTTTCAGGTCGTAAAATATGGGTACCGCGTCATTGAAGGGACTAAGTTTCGTATGTATTTTTAAAAGTGATTCTGGATGGGCATCCAAATTCTCAAGACCAACGTAGCTGTTAAACCTGGCAGAGTACCGTAGATGCCCGTTCACATTGTCATAGGATCTAACGTAACTTTCACCAAAGTCAATTCCAATGACAACGTGATCTTCAAGTGTTTTGTTGTAGCTTGCATTTAAAATCGTTCGCAGTTCATGAAATACTTTTGTGGACGGTGGCACAATTTTACGGACTACGCCTTCTGATAGCGTTAGCTCAGTAACATTTTCATGAAAATCATGACTCACTTCAGGCGGATCTCTCCCTTCGTATTTGGTAACTGCTGCTTGAAATTCTTCTTCATAAAGTATCATAATTTTTTCCTTGGTTTTATTTGCAAGAATCCAATCCTCACTTGCCACTCTTCTGACTGTTTGCTCGTGACTGAGGGCTACAAACGATTTTTCTAGTTTGTTAGAAAGTTGATTTTTGGAGGTTGCAATAGTTTCTGCTTCTTTATCTACAAACGGTTTTTCAGCGTCGTCATAAATTTGGAGTATCTCGTTTTTAGTGGAGTTATGTAGCTCTAGTAAAGCATTCGTATCTAGAAAAAGGCTGTGAGAGATGTTTTGATTCATTAAGTCCACGTATTCTTGCTGCAAATTGCTGACCAGTTGAATTAAATGTAGTGTTGACACATGGTCCTCGAAGGGTCTGTGATCCGTTTTGGAAAGCTTGGCGTTATGGATGAAGGAAATAGATGTTAAAATCAAGGTGACGAAAATAACGGTCAAAATCACAACTGAAATTACTGTCGCACACAAGGATATTGTCACCGTTTTGATTCGAGGTCGAGTTTCTAGGGGACTTTTCCCCATAGTTTGTAACTCAATGAAGTCACACATATTTGAACTGTATCTCGTTTGGCAATTGATGACTTATTTTTTGAATTTACACTCTTGATCCCCAACAGCACGGAAGACAGTAGTCGAGAATAATGGTTGAATCTTCAGACCAAACAAAAAATTTATTTAGGTTGAGAATTCCTGCAATAACAAAAATAAAGCATATATTTCACTGAAGGTAATAAATTCGTATTCAGCATGTATTTTTAGTTGTATAAACTTTGTTGACTCACTAAGAAATTCAAATGTTTGAATGAAGAAAGGGTAAGCAAAGCAACGTTTTTCCTGCGCAAGACTGGTGGTTATTCTCTTTGATGAACAGTTGTATTTTCAAAATGACTGCGAGAAGATTGAGAACACAGAATCTACAAAACAAAAAGATAAAGAGAAGATGTATATTATATATTTTTCACACCAACCCATTTATGGTTCGACTTGCAGATTAAAATTTGTCACACATGCGGAATTGGTATTTAAAAATTTAAAAGTTCATGTTACTTTCTACCTGTTATGATATCCTTCGTTTTATGATTCTTTATTTGTTCTGGAAACGTTAACGTCTATAAAAACCCGTTGTCCATTCAAACATTGACGCTTCAAGTTGACTGAGTAAACTGAAAGTATACTGCTTGTATTTTTAACGCTTAATTAATTATAGGCTTTCTCATTCTAGAATCGGAAGGTATATTGGAACCGACAATACTTCCTAGTGAAACATCAAATGATTGAAAGACGGAGAAAGTTAACTGACGACGATTACGAATACAAGAGTCAGAAAAATTTTTCGCTTTCATAGTTTTTACCTCTCCCCAACCACTGGTCATGATTAATATGAGTTTAAAACGGGATGTAAGTGGTTTAAGTTTATTAACAGCCAACGTTTCAAAATTCATACGAATTTCTTCATCAGGGCAAAAGAAAAATACTACAAATCTGACTAACATGAACATAAAATTTTCACAAGAATGAATATTTTAAATAGTTGAAGATGATAACGTATTATTTCAATCTCTATGGTGGTTTGCATTTTTTGAGTAACAGATCGGACCATATTGGGTTGAATTTCCATCCAGAGTCCTTATTCATAGTAATTGGTGCTCGTCGTATGTAAATACTCTCCTTCATTTTGCGACGGTAGTAATTAGTTTCTTTTTCAATTAATTCAACTTTGGTGAAATCAATTCTATGATTTTCTGTCAAGGCATGATTCGCAACTCCTGAGTCTGCTATGTTGAAGGTTAAGAGGTTGTGCTTGTGCTCATCTGATCTCGTTTTGATATCTCGACATGTTTCACCGATGTATACCGCTGGACAATCCTCACAAGGAATCTTGTAAATACCCGTTGTTTCTGTGAAATTCTTGTCTTTTACGTTTGTTAAAGAGAAAGAGAGCCTATTTACGGGATAATAGCCTATTTCAAGTTCAGTGTTTTGCCTGAATTATCTTGCTACTCTATCAGTCACATTTCGTTTTTCGCTTTCATTTATTATTACTCCCAATATATCAAGTTTTATGTTCCTTTCTGGTCCGAAGTACATTTCCATTTCATTCAGATATTCGTGATAATAATATAATCTGGTTAAAATTTTCTAGTTAATGACCTGCAGTGGCTGCAATAGCAATGATAATAACTGCCGGCATTGTAGGCATTTAACTGCCTGCCAGACTATGACAAAATACAAGTTTTGGTTGATAATTATGAGAACTGTTGTCTTCACTGATTTACTTTCACTTTAAAACTTAGTTCAATCTTCTACCTGCCGATTATTAGCAAATTTGAAACTTTTTAAAAAATATTTACTGTCAAACGGAACACAGTACAAAAGAAAAAAAAATTAGGGCGCCTGCTACATATCATGATATCATGATTAAAACTTTCTCTCTTTTTTTCTCACTGGAAAAACATTTTGTGCAAATGATATACTTTAAAGTGTATCGCAGCTTGGACAGGAGGTAAATGAGCTCGAATTATTATAGTCTCTG
Organism: Orchesella bifasciata; assembly: GCA_034697805.1. Taxonomy (NCBI): domain Eukaryota; kingdom Metazoa; phylum Arthropoda; class Collembola; order Entomobryomorpha; family Orchesellidae; genus Orchesella; species Orchesella bifasciata. The sequence continues at coordinate 12,645 of JAQGAP010001331.1, read as the reverse complement.
GCCTTTTCTTCCCACAAGTGAGCATCCATCTACATATTTATGTCGTATTTTCGTATTACGTCATTAATTTATTTTCATTTAATATGCACATTCCACCCAAGTAAAAATGTACGTAGCTCTACCAATCCCGTCTATTCATCAGTGCAACAAGCATTCAGTCGTGGCTTTCAGAATATTTTAGTGTAATGTTTACATGGTAAACTTAATTGACTCATACGTTCGTCTGCAACATGCGATAAGATCGAGAATAATGCATCGGCATGAGAGTGGGTAATGTACCTTTAGTTGACGAAGAAAAATCCAGAAACTAAGTATCTACAACATTTTCAATCCAATGTGTCGTGAGTCTCATTTTGATGCCAATGTGCCAGCAACGAGCACAAAAACCGTTTCCGCTATGAAAAATGATGCTTGTGTTTGCGCTCTGTGACGTGTGATGTCTTAAAGGTCAAGTTTTCTTGTCCTTGATACTTTGCTTTTCATGACTAATTCATGTGACAAACACAAACTGGACAAATCTGGCTACTGGATTAGACTTGTTGATAATATATTTGGACGAGCCAGAATGACGTGTGTAGACAATCAAAACATTTAAATATTGTACCAGGACTAACTATAAGCTTGAACTAACGTTTGGATGTGCTTAAACTTTAATATGCTGGACGATGTCATGATGACTCATAAAATCAGTTGGAATGAAATAATTGTATTTATTACTTGCAAAAAGTATGTTTGCGTTTTTTTTCGATGTGTGAAGAAAAATGACCGCATGCATACGCATAATTAGTTGTAAATAAAAAATTTTATAAAACACCGAACTCAGTTGTCTGCGTTTTTGCATAAGTGTAGGTGCCCCATATAAGTGCCCTTGACTGCTTCAAAAAATTCTAAGAAGGCTACAAAAAAAGCGGCTGCGAATTCTAATTCCTAGAAGAGGTTTGAGGCATCAAAACTTTTTTTTATTTCAACAACATTTTTATTTATAACCTTAGTTAGATAATTAATTCAATAACCTTAGTTTATTTCAACGAGCTACTTATAAGGAATTCCAAGTTAGAAGTGTACAATTTTACATAACAGTTCCATTCAAGCGATTCATGGTGCAACATTGTTAATAGTTAAGTTTATTCGATTGAAATACCGATTAATAACGATAATCTCCCATGAGTTTTTATTATTTCAACAACATTTTTATTTGTAACCTTTTGTTGGAGCAGACTTTTAAGTAATTAACCACAATGTTTTAATTTAAATGAACTACTACTGAGAAATTACAAATTAGAAACGCTCAACTTTACACAACGGTTTCATTCAAGCGACTTTGTTTAATCGCCTCTGCAGTTAATTCTAAACCCCTCACCGCAGCTCCATATGCAATCGTATTATCCGCTGTAACGCCCTTAATAGTTAAGTTTCTACCACTGAAATACTCACTAATTACTTCTTGAATTGCCCAAAGTGTTCCGTATTTCCCACCCATGATAATATCATCAATGCTTTCTTTTGCGATATTGGCTTGCTTTAGATTAGCATCAATAAATCGAGTGAAGGGCTCTAATTTATCTTTAATAGCCTTTTCCGTACTGTTTCGATAAATGTTAACGGAATTTGAAACCCCCCACACACTGTATCGGAAACTTGTTGGAGTATGGGAAAAGTCAAAAATGGCATATTCACAATATTCATAAAGGCGCCGCCACCGAATTCTAGCTTCAATAGAGCCATCATATTCTACATCATCTGTATAACATTTTGCGGTTTGACAATACTCTTTGATGCAGCAATAAACCAAATCCTCCGAATTATTATATGATTTTGAAATAATTCTGGAGTAACTTGATTGATACCCTTCCAGAACGTATATATTCCAGCTTAACTGATTCAATTCAATATACATTATGGTTTTTGCAACATTCCACGGACCACGAACACGCTGCAAAGTAAGTGCCGCAGCAATATCCTCGTCCAAAAGGGTAACCTTTTGAAAACCTGCCATTTTGCCAGCATCCAAGATCAATTCTTTTTGTTTTGCAACAAAGTCAGAAGGAGTTGCAATCACGCAGCTGTTTACAGTTGATAAGTGGTGATAACTTCTGCTTCTAGCTAACTCAAGTACTTTTTGAAACAGCTTAGAGAGAAGTGCTTGTACGGAATGTTGGATTTTTGTTTTTGCGGACGATACCAGAGGTCCTTCCTTAACATCAAACGACCAGAACAATTTATCACTGCTGGTTTTGAAGGAATTCCAGCAGCGTATTATCTCTTTAAGGTCGTAAAATATCGGAAACACCTCTCGCGTATTGCCCCTAATATTTGATTTCAGTTGGTATTGTGGGTAGCCCTTGTATTCCTCAGCACCAACATAGCTTGCAGACCGACCCCCTCCATGTAGCTCTCCGTTATAATAGTAAAACCAATTAGTATAGCTTTCACCAAAATCAATTCCGATTACAGCATGAGTCCCAATTTTTTCGTGGTATTCTGCATTTAAAAACGATCGGAGTTCCGATTTCACTTTTGAAGATGGTGGCACTAATTTGCGTGATACACCATCTGATATTGCCATCTCGGACACATTTTTTTGAAACTCAAAACTAACTTCTGGAGGATCTCTACCGTCATATTGTGAAAGTGCTAGTTGAGTATTTTCATCATAAAGTCTTTTGATTTGCTCCTTGGTTTCATTTGCCAGATTCCAATCTTCACTTGCCAGTCTTTTGAATGTATGATCATGACTGAGGGCTGCAAACGATTTGTCTATTTTGTTTAAAAGTTGATTTTTGTAGCCGGCAACAATTTCAGCTTCTTTTTCTACAAATGGCTTTTCAGCAGCATCGTACATTTCAAGTATGTAATATTTAGTGGCGTTGTGTAGTTCCAGCAAAGTCTGCTGATTAAGAAATAGAGTGTGGGAAAGGTTTTGATTCATCTGCTCTACATATTCGAGCTGTAGGTTGTTGATGAAGTGAGCCAACTCCAGTGTGGAGATTTTCATTTCCATCTTCCTCTGCTTTGTTTTTGAGACTTCATTGTTGACATCAACGGTAAGGCTGTGTGCAACTTTGCTTGTTGATTGCATTAAATAAATGGTTGAAATGATGACGGTACTAAAAATCACCATGAACATCACTACGGTGAGAATTATCGTGCGTAGAGACACCATAATTCCTGATGTTTCCACTCTAACGTGATTTTCAAAGGATCTTTTCCCCATAGTTTGTAATTCTACAGTATCGCCCATGTTTATTTGAAAATGTTTTTTTTCTGCACACTATTATATAGTACCAATAAACACGGTTGTAGAAAAGTGAAAAAAAAACAGTCTGCGAATGTCCTCGGTTTCCGAAAGGAATGAGTCTTTTATTCAACGAGGTTTGCTGTAATAAGAACAAAGAGACTTTTAGCTTTTTTCTTTTAATATGTTTAGTCAAAATGAAATATTATATTTATATTCAAAAACATTTATTTGATAAAGTATTGACTCACCAGCAGAATGGAAATTGAGATAAAACAAGTCAATTGACTTCTGTTTCCACTGAATTGAGATAATGTTCATCAGACATATTAAATTGGGGATGTAAATTTTCGCAAGATTCACAACTCACAGTTTTGTCAAGAAGCAGTCGCTTCAGATAGTGAAGTGAATTTACGCCCCCACTTACTTAACAAATGCGAATAAAAAGTAGCTACACAGGAAAAGCTACACACCATTTGAAGCATTCATATCTTGTCTAATCATCGTTTTTCTTCAAGAAAAGCAACGCTTCCGCTTTGCTCAACATCTTTTATGTTTGGTATGACAGTGATATGAGAGAGTGGGTATACAAGCACACACAAGGCTTCTGGAAATGCTCATTAAAAACAACCACTTCGTACAATGAGTATCAGCCTGAGAGCATAGATACAGTACAAAGAAAAGTTTATTTAACTACGACTCTGAGTAACATCGTTGTTATCTTTGTCATTTCAATGAATGTAATCTAAAGGAAAAAAGGAAGTATGTTTGATGTGTGATGGGAAAATGTCCATCCATACTCCAAACTGTGTGCTTTTTTAGCGTTCATTACATATTATGTTAGGAATTTTAGTGAGTCCGGAGTAAACTTTATGTGTGGTAATATATATAAAGCAGGAACCTTGGTTAAAACAAAGTGCAGCGGTCTTCTTTACGGGTTAAATTACAATATTATGTTTATTGCATTCGGTGTTGTTAAAAAATTCAATATAATTGACATGAAAACTTTACGAAATTTGTCTGTGTGACTGATAACATAAATGTGCATTGGGTACCTATTTTACCGACTGTTCATGATCACATCCTTGCTCAAGTAATTACAGCATGGCTGACTGGATACTGCATGGTTAACATTTGTTTCAAACAACATGCAGATTTGTTATTGGAAAGAACGTAAATAGTACAACACAAGTTTCATGCAAATATTTGAGGATTTCCGTACGCTTTCAAATTGTTTTTATGAGGGACTGATTTGTTGGCCCGTTTCAAATGTAATTATACCCGTTTTATCAAATGTGTCTCCAAAAGCGGAATCTTTAGGCGATTCTCACGTGATAATAAATTTCCACCAGGAGTTTTATTATACCAAATTACATTCAATAATCGAAAAATAGATGGTACTCCGTGAGGCTCATTTTGCAGAAAGTTTCATTCTGGAATGATCATTTTCTCAGATATATGCATATACAAACATCCATTCAACTCACTGTCATTCCAAAAAATAAACAATTATATAGTAGTAGCTACGTTTCTCGAATGAAAAATGCGTTTTTTGCAACAGCATGCATGCAAACATCATACATATGATCATGATGATACGGTACTTAAATAGACAGAAGTAGTTTCATGTAAGCCAAGCCTGTTTAAAAGCTACTTGTTTGATGCATAAAACCAGTGAAACCTCGACGATTTTAAAATGCTATAAACAGTTAAGACACCTTCGTAATGACGTAAAAATATAGGTCTCCTCCCTTCTCCCAGTTTTACAAAGACAAATCTCAAAAGCAATCGTAATTCAGGGTTTTAAAAAGAGATTCTAAAATGCTACGAATAAGTGTGCACAACTATTTTCAGCCCAGATGCAAGTGAAATACGATAAAGTGACAACTTAATTACTTAAATGAAAATTATGACGTTACAAATAAATAGCCAGACGTTTCGTAAGATGATTAATTAAATTCCTTCATTGGGAGATTCAGTGAAGGCAATTGGTTGAGTCATAGACTTTTTATTTGTTTCAACAACATTTTTATTTTATAAATTGTCAAAAAAATACTGGGATTATTGAACCAAAAAATTTCAACAAACTACTACTAAAGAATTACAATTTAAGAACATTCAATTTCAAGCAACGGTTCTGTTCAAGCTACTTTGTTTAATTGAAGCTACACCTAGTTCTAGTCCCTTCACTGCAGCACCATACGCAACCGTATTATCAGGTGAAACACCGTTAATAGTTAAATTTCTACCATTGAAATACTCACCAATAACTTCTTTAACAACTCTAAGGTTTCCGTATTTCCCACCCATTATAACCTCATCAATCTTTGCTTTGGTTAGCTTAACCTGTCGTTGTCGGAGAACGGCATCAATAAAATGAATAAAATGTCCAACTTGTTTCTGAATAGCTTCTTCAGTTGTGTTTCGATAAATTGAAATGGTAGACCACCTTGATTCCCATGACACCAAGTAAGACTGTTCTGTTGAATATTGGGAAAAGTCAAAAATCGCATTTTCACAATCATCGTAAAGTCGTCGCCAACGCAATCTCGCTTGCATGGACCGATCATATTTAAATTCATCTTTCTCACATTTCTCCTGCAGACAAAATTCTTTGATGCAGTTATTAACAACATCTTGAGTTTCACTATATGCCGCTGAAACAATTCTTCTATAATTTGATTGGTGTCCCTCTAAAACATAAACATTCCAACTCAGTTGATTAAATTCAAGGAACATAATCGTTTTGGCAACACTCCAAGGTCCGTTCACATATTGCAAAGTTAATGCCGCTGAAATATCTTCATCCAAAAGAGTAACCTCTTGAAACCCTGCTGTGTTGCTGGCATCCGAAATCAGATTCTTTTGGTCCTCCGTAAAATCATAAGGAACTGTAATCACGCAGCGGGGCGCATCATAGTAATAAGGTCTACGTTGAGCTTCTTTAACCCTTTGAAATAACTTGGCAAGTACTGATTCAACTGTGTATTGAATTTGTTGTGTTGAGGATGACACCAAAGGTCCGCCATAAGTTCTTTCTTGAACCTCAAAAGTCCAGTACAGTTTATCACTGCTTGTGTTGAAGGAGTTCCAGGCACGTATTATTTCTTTCAGGTCGTAAAATATAGGCAACTCGTTGTTGGCATTCCGAATTGCATTCTTTAATCTGTCATCTTCATAGCCACCGTACTCTTTAAGACCTACATAGCTCATGCACTTGGCAGATTGTTGAAGATGTTCATTGGCATAAGCAAAGGAAGTGATATATTTCTCACCAAAGTCAATTCCGATAACCAAATGATCCCCAAGCTTCTTGCTGTATCTTCTAGTTAAAATTGTCCGCAGTTCATAAAATACTTTTGTGGATGGTGGCACAATTTTAAGAGCTACGCCTTTTGATAACGTTAGCTCAGTAACTTGCTCATGAAAATCATGACTAATTTCAGGAGAATCCCCCCCTTCATAGTTTTGAACCGCTGCTTCAAATTATTCATCATAAATTTTCTTGATTTGTTCCTTGGTTTCATTTGCAAGAGTCCAATCCTCACTTGCCACTCTTCTGAATGTTTGTTCATGACTGAGGGCTACAAACGATTTGTCTATTTTGTCAGAAAGCTGATTTTTGTAGTTTGAAACAGTTTCCGCATCTACTTGGATAAATTGTTTTTCAGTTTCATCAAAAATTTGGAGTATGTGTTGTTTAGTGGAGTTGTGTAACTCTAGCAAGGCATTTGCGTCAAGAAAGAGGTTGTGAGAGATGTTTTGATTCATTTTTTCCACGTATTCTTGCTGTAAATTGTTGACCAGTTGAGTCAAATGCAGTTTAGATACATGGCCCTCGAATGGTTTTAGATCCGATTTTGAGAGCTTGTCGTTATGGATGATGAAAATTGATGCTAAAATCAAGGTGACGGAAATAACTGTCAAAACGGAAATAACCTTCGTGCGCGATGAAACTGTCACCGTTGATTTGTTGAGTCGAGATTGGGTTTCTTGGGGACTATTCCCAATGGTTTGTAGTTCAATAAAGTCACACATGTTTGCAGTGTATCTCACTTGGCAATTGATGGCTTATTTTTTAAATTGACACTCCTGATCTCCAACAGCACGGAAGACGGCAGGAGAGGAACAAGAGGAATGGTTGAACCTTGAAGCGGAGCAAAAATTTATTTAGTTTGAAAATTCCTGAAAAAGTTAAACAAGAGCAAATATTTTATTATATCGAATGAATTCGTAATCAACTTGTACTATTTATTTGCAGATGTGGTTGACTTACCAAGAAAATGGAATATTTGAATGAAGCAAGCGTAAGCAAAGAAACTTTCTTGGTGTGGAAGACAGATAGCTGTTCTCTTGGATGGACAGTTATATCTTGAGGCGAGGATTGAGAACACGAAACTGCTTGGAAATCAACGAAACAAACAGATTAGGATAAGATCTACAAACACGTATGTATTTTTTAAACCGAACCTTTTACGAATTAAATGTAGACACATATATAATTGGTATTTAATATTGAAAAATTCATGTTACTTTCTACCTTTTATAATATTCCTAGTTTTATTGTTATTCCGTCGTATTTATTTTAAAATGAGGTAAGGTATACTATTTCAAACGTAGACCCGTTATCTTTGACGCTTCCAATTGAATGACTTTCTCGTGTGAAAATTGGAAATGATAATATTTGTTTGATAAATTTATTGTTCAATCACTTTCTTCTAACACAAGTTACCATTATCACTAGCAGTGCACAAATCCATCATTCAAATACAGATAAAGTTAACTGACGATGATTAAGAATAGAAGTAGCAGGAAAACGTATCAATTTCACTTATTGTGTTAATAATTAATAATATATCAAGTTTTCATGTTTTTTGTCCAAGTTACATTTCCATTTGATGCAGATATTTGTAATGTTATATTCCAGTCGGAATTTTCTATGGCCCTTCAAATATTGGTAGTCACTAACAAAATGTTAATTTAGCTTGAAAATTGCGAGCACTGTTGTCTTTACTGATTTTCTTTCACTTCAAAACTTAGTTCAATCTCCCACCTAGTCACGTTTAGCAATATTTAACATTTTTGCAAATATTAATAGTCAATAGGAAAAAACGCAACAAAATACTAGGAGTGCCAGCTATCACTTATGCAAATCGTGATTCAAACCTTCTCTGCCAGTTCCTTCTCGTTTTTTCACTGGAAAAACGTTTTTGGCTCATGATATAGTTTAAAGTGTATCAAAAAGCATGTAAATGAGCTAAAAGTATAGTGCTCTCTGGCTTTTTCTTCCCAAAAAAGATCATCCATCCCGATATCTTCGCTCATTTTTCTTCATCTACATTGCATATTCCACCCAAGTAAAAATGTATGTTGCTCAACCAAGCCCCTCGTTTTTTGTGCAATAGGCAATCAGTCTTGGCTTTCAGAACAATATAGTGTAATGTTTGCATTTTTAACGTGCATTGAGTCTTACGTTCGTCTGTAACATACGATGGCAATCGAGAGAAAAATAAGTAATTGAGAGTGAGTAATGTACTTTTAGTTGACGAAGAAAAATCCAGAAAATAAGTGTCCAGAAGATCTGTCCCATGTGATGTGTATGTACTCATTTCACTAGAGAGATGTATACACCCGCAAAGTACACCAAAAACGTTTCCGCTACATAAATGAACCCATAAGTTTGAGCTATGTGATGTGTGATGTCAAATGTGCAAGATTTTTTTGTCCTTTATACTTTACTTTTCATGACCTACTCCTGTAACAAATGCAAACTGCATGGACAAATCTCCTAGACTAGACTAATTGACAATTTACTTGGGCAAGCCAGAAAGAAGTGTGGAGACAATAAAAAACATTTTTGGATTACTCCAGAACCAACTATTCGCTTGAACAAACGCTTACATGAACTTGAACTTCATTATGCTGGACGACGGCAAGATGACTCATCGAATCAGTTGGAATGAAATATTTTTTATTTGTGACACGCCATCGTTAGTATGCTTTTTACGAAGTGAACTTTAAAAAATGACTGCATTCATGCGCGTAATGAGTCGTAAATATAAACTTTTTATAAACACAGCACTCAGAACTCACCATTTTGTCGTAAATGTAGGTGCCCCATATAATTGTACTTTACAGCATCACAATACTTCAACTAAGCTAAGAAAACTGCTGCGAAATCTAAACTATAGGAGAGCATTATTATTCAGCGCAATGTGAAAATATGCCTGAAATCCAAGAAATACATATTCAGATTCACGTGAGATTCGTGTCAACTACGGTTCAGAAAAGGGTAAATGATGGATAAACTCAACCTAGCTTAACCTAGTGAAGTGTAAGAGCAGCATGAATCAACTTTGCCCTCCTCTTTACTCGTAATATTTCGCTGAGGTGACGATGAGGTACACATTGACAAAACAAGCATCACAACAACCCGTCAAATTGAAATATGGGATAAATTAAATGGCATGCTCGTCAAATATTACGTTAACGTGAACATTTACAAATTAACTAAAATTATGACAGCACAGAAAAAGTTTGTCGCTTGTTATACTGCTCATGCACAATGTCATACCATTATTTAGGACATTTTTGCGATATTGTGAGAATTTTGATGCAGCTAAATAACTAAAAAACGTTGTGATTTTATGGGGCGTAAATAAATAAAATGATTGGGCAATTGGTTTTAGCATTGAGTTTTTATTTATTTCAACAACATTTTTAATTTTAACCTTAGTTGGAACATACCCTGAATTCATGAATCAAAATAGTTTTATTTCAATACTACTCTACCATGCAATGAGTACTTCTATGAGAGGCTCATCAATTATCTTGCATGCAAGATATTCACAAACATCTCGCAAGATACTATGGTATAACTACTACTATGGAATTACAAATTTTAAATGTACAATTTTACACAACGGTTGCGTTCAAGCGACTTTGTTTATATGCTTCTACAGTTAGTTCTAAACCCTTCACTGCAGCGCCGTACGCAACCAAGTTATTAGGGGGAACGTCGTCAATACTTACGTTTCTTCCATTGAAGTACCGCCTAATAGTTTCTTTAACCATCTTAAGGTTTCCATACCTCCCACCTATGATAACCTCATCAATTTTTTCTTTGGTAAGCTTAACTTGTCGTTGTCTGAGAGTGGCATCAATAAAATGAGTAAAATATCCAACTTGTTCTTGAATAGCTTTGTCAGTATTGTTTCGATAAATACAGGAACTGGACCATTCTAAGAAACCGTTAATTCGTTTACGTTCTTCATCTTGATTTCGTGAAAGGTAAAAAATCGTAATTTCATACTCAACGTAAAGTTGTCTCCAACGAATTCTCGATTTGATAGACCCATCATACTTAATTGTATCCTTGTCACAGTCTGCCTGCTGACAATACTCTTTGATACAGAAATTAACAAGATTCTTAGTTTCCTTATATTCCGCTGAAACAATTCTGGTAAAATTTGAGTGATATCCCTCTAAAATGTAAATTTTCCAGCTCAACGGATTAAATTGGAGAAACATAATCGTTTTGGCAACACTCCAAGATCCATTCACATATTGCAAAGTTAACGCAGCAGAAACATCCTCATCTAAAAGGGTAACCGACTGAAACCCTGCTGTATTGCTAGCATCTACAATTAAATTCCTTTGGTCCTCCGTAAAATCATAAGGAATGGCAATCACACATCGAGTTGCATCATTATAAAAACTGTCACCACTAGCCTTTTTAACCTTTTGAAATAATTTTGCAAGGACTGATTCAACGGGGTGTTGAATTCCTGTTTTTGGAGAGATAACCAAAGGTCCTCCATAAGTTCCTTCTTGAATGTTGAAAGTCCAGAACAATTTATCACTGCTTGTGTTGAAGGAGTTCCAAACCCGTATTATCTCCTTCTGGTCGTAAAATATAGGCAAGGGATTGTCTGATTTCCTAATGGAATATTGTATTTCATCATCCGAGTAGCCATCATACTCTTCCAGACCAACATAGCTTATACACTTGGCAGATTGTTGAATATTTCCTGCAATAACAAAACAAGACCAAATATTTCATTAATGTTAATATATTCGCAATCATGTTTTAAAAATATTTGTATATACATTGTTGACTTACCGAGAAAATGAAATATTTGGATGAAGATAACACAAGCAAAGCAACTTCATTCCTGTAGATGGATGCTGACAATTCCTTCTGATTAGCAGTTACTATTGTAAAATTGCAACACAAAGATTGAAAATTTTGTTAGATTGTATGAGATTCTACATAAAACCATAAAGTTCACATCCACGTACATTCACCACAATGTTTTTAAAAACTCAGTACAAAGCAACAAGTATTTAGTCACTATCAACAAGTGTCACAAAATTCAACGCTTACAATAGCTTACCTTTACAACAAAAGTTTGTCACAAATAATGAGTATTTTTACAATTTCACACACAATGGTATCGTTTTTAAATAAATTTACAACAAACTGGGTATCAAACTAAAATTTCCATTTCACGAGCTATCAAATGAAGTAGATGCCTCGCCCAAAAATGAAATAAGAATTTACGCCCCCAACATTGTTTTCAAGCGAGAAAACATATTGAGTTTACTCAAAGACAAGGAAAAGACTCATATCTTCTCGTACCACAGATATCTTGCATGATACTCACTTTTTTCAGTCAAAGCAAGGCATCATCTTCTGATGTTTGCATGTTGCTGCTACTGTAAGGGTGGATGAATAATAATATTTTAGTGTGAATACGACGTCACCATATACGCATGTTCTTTTGGACATGTACATGCCTTCTTCAAGCCAGCAGCCGCTCTGGTACATGCATGCAAGCATATTGAAACAGAGGATACGACGTTTCGTACGTTTTTCACAGTCCCACATTGTGTAGTTCTGCTGAGCATTATAATTTTTGTTTTATCAAGCTTGCATTTATAGATGCCTGTTACGCCTGTTAAACCTAGTCATCACATCATAAAATGTACAGAACCTGATTCACTCATTTTGGATTTCAGATATGAGATAACTTTATTAAAATGTGTAGAACAATAATTACTTATATGTGTTATAACATAGATATGGATTTAGAAAGTGCAAATTCAGAATTAGATAATAGATGACATATAAGTACATGCATGCGAAAGTATGCTATATGTACGATATATTATCAAGTAGTAGTGGTAATTCAAATGAAACCTTCTCCAGCTACCATTGCACATTTTACTGCAGCTCCATATCAAACAACCTGATCTGGACACCTAAAGGATCAATCATATGTCTTGAGACTGGCGTAAATTAGCTGTAATATCCATAAATGTCGACTTTATTAATTCATTTTTTCAGTACAGATAGAGAATTTTATAAGCTACTTCTTGATTTCCTCAAGGGGATTCTGAAACCTTTT
>JAQGAP010001330.1:0-20900 GCA_034697805.1 Orchesella bifasciata | reverse complement strand
GGCTCAAGCTTCTTCCAACGTCTTCATAGATATCCGTTCTGAGGATCTTGTACTCGCCTGTGAGCACGTCTATTTCAGCCTCTGCTGCGCTCAACACCCACACGTCGTAGCCTTCAAGGTCGTCCTTTGACGTCGGTCTGCAATAAAGTTGGGGTAATACGAGAATCTTAATTATTTATGTTTATAAACTGAAAAGACGCATAATTCAAGTGATACGTAGACGTAAGATGCGGTCAGTTTAACTTTTGCAGCGTGCGCTTGCTTAATTAGCTTTTCTCAGTCGGGATTTTCAAGCTTCTCCAAGATTGGTCTCAAGTTTTCACGGATTTCTTCACATGCTTTTGCTGCGGACTTTTTTTGGAAATCAATTATAAGAAACAAGGTAAATAAATATTGGGTGTAGAAAAGTTAATACAAAGTTCAACTTACGTAGCAAGCGAGTTCACTGGTAATTGATCCAGCAGTGACGAAAGCATTAGCTCCATTGAAACTGTTTGAGGGTTTCACTTTTATTCGGTCCATTGGGATCTGAAGAACATGCGCCACTGTTTGGATGATCTGAAATTCAAGTTATTTTTATTTAATCATAACTTTCATTTGTATTTGTATTTGAAATATGAACAAGATTAACCTTGGTGCTGAGACCTTGCCCCATTTCTGTTCCGCCATGTGAGACGGCGACATGTCCATCAAGATGAAAAATGGCAACAGAAACGGGATAGCTGGTAGCAAAGTAGTGGACATTGTAACGAACAGGGACGACAGCCAGTCCCCGTTTCTTCCACCGATTTAGCTTATTGAACGCCTTGATATTCTCCTGTCTCTCCCTGTAATCATCAGTTTGATTCATGCTGTCAATCATTGGAGGTATCATGTTATCCCGGTCGTACGTAGCTACTGTTTCTCCTCTGTTGAATAACGAGTCCGGGCCGAAGAGGAGTGAATCCCCTTGTTTTATTAGGTTCATTTTTCTCACTTCAAGTGGGTCTTTCTTTAAGTAATTTGCTATGTGGTCCATTATCCATTCGATTGCTGCTACGGATTGGACACTTCCTGGAGCTCGGACTGTGGTGTTTGAAGGTGTGTTTGTTTTCACGAAATGGGTTGATACTTCCCAGCCTATCGCTTTGTAGACGTTCTGGAGGTGGAGCATTGAGATGAACACGGAAGCTTCGTTTGCTGAACAACCCGTGTCGCATATTAGGTCCGTTTTTAACCCTCCTATTAATCCTTCATCGTTGAAACTTACCTAAATCAATTTGTATATTAGAATTTGGTGTATATTAAAGTCATGTGAAAGGATTGTGGTCTACTATACCTCGTAAGGAACGTGGTAAGGCGCCCGTTTTCCAATCATGCTCATGTTGGTATCCAAATCCAGGACAATTCTGCAGGGTCGACCAGTGACCCAAGTCGCTACAGCGCAGGCAGCAGCCACAAATGTAGTGCGTGTCCCTTTGCCGCCGAACCCGCCTCCTAGTCTCCTCACCTGGACGTTTACGCTGTTTGTTGGGATGTTGAGGATTAGGGCCACCATGTTCTGGACATGTTCCATCCACTGCAAATACAAAAACACAGGATTATAATACATAATAGCTTGAGATTAACAATATTTCGGCTGGATTATAACCTGAGTACAACAATAAATGTCGAGCCCATCCTCCCTCGGGTGGCAAACGACAGTTTGAGTTTCCATGAAGAAATGGTACTGCGATCCGCATCTGAAAGTTCCATTTAACGTGTGTTGTGTGCTCACGTTTTGAGACGGTTTAGTTTTAAAAGTGCCCATTGTTTGTCTGGCGTAAGTGCCTGCTTCCTTTGCTTTCGCTATTGCTTGCTCTATTGTCACCACTGGAGGCTCTACGTTCTCGTACGTCACTTTCACCAGTTTCGCTGCTGCAAACGCTACGTCCTTTGAACTCGCTAATATTAACCCGATAGATTGGCCATGGGTTGATATTTTACTGTCCGCAAATACCGGTTCCACCTCCTTGCTTGGCCACGCGTTGTATTTCATAACGTCATTTTCTCCTGGGATGTCTGACGCTGATATGAAGCGCTCCACGCCTTCCACTTTCTACGGAATTGTTGCATTATTTATTTTTGTTTGAAATTTTTAGCATTTTGAATGTGAATTATTTATTACCAAAGCCTCTGAGGGATCCATGTCCTTGATGTTCCCGTTCGCGACTGTACTGAGGACAAAAGCCCCGAATAATTCGTTTGCATGAGCTGGAATGTCGCCAGTGTACTCTGCTTCACCTGAAGCCTGAATGGTAGCCTCGTATTTTGGTACGGATCTGAACAGCGTGGCGTTCTCCTTTCCTTCATCAAACGTTTGTTTTCCTTTCGTCATGATTCTCACCAGGTCGGATGATCCAGATCTCAAGTTTTCTCCTGCCCTTTCTCCTATTATCTCTAGGATCGTCTAGGATAAACGATTTTTATTAGAAATGAGCTTGAAGTTTATTAAATCAATTCCAAGCATTTTACCTTGTACAGCAAAGATTTGGCGAGTTGAATCCTGTATGAAGGTTCAGCCTCCAAAGGCCCGGGCTCTGGTTTCACCTCTTTGTCAAGTGCTTCTAGCGCATCTTGTAGCGTTTTTGGCTCTTTCAACTCCTTTCCCTCTAGGATCTTTTCTGCTCCCGATGCGTGGATCTGGGGAAGGATGGTTTGTTATCACATTTGTGTTGGGTTTTGTGTGAATAATTCGAAATAGACTTACGAATGAAGGTGAAATGCCACCGAAGACGATCCTCGGTTTTTCTCCAACTACAAAACATCCTCCATTGCTGTTTATTTTCAATAGGAATCCTGCGTTCACGTACGCGTGGGCGTTTTGGTAGCGGCGAGTTATCTGTTTGTGTTATTATTATTAAATTAAATTAGCGTTTCATCATGTTTGGAAATCTAAATATGTTATGAAGCAACCTCACCTTAAAACTCCTGTAGAAGTGATCTTTCCAAGCAGGTAGGGTTAGAGAAACGACCAGTTTAGTCTCCATGTTTGTGTTCAGGAACTCGGGAAGTGTGAGGGTCTTCAGTTCGTCAACTGTCTCATTTTGCCCCTTTTTCAAGGTCGCTGCAAGAAAATGTAAGCTTGATCATTCACATCACTTGTTAAATGGTACGTTAAACACGTGTTTATTTAAAAAACTGACCAATTTGAATAGTTGCACCCAGTGTTTCTAGAATAACAAAGATGTCTGATGGAAATTCATTGTGAGCATGCTTTATCATCAAATTTCCTGCGATCGTCCCATTCTAATGTTGTTTATGGATTACCATTTGTACTTACGATTATTTAAGACTTTTGACATTTGAGTAAAATTGATTCGGCTTACATTTCTAACAGAGACGTTCGCAACTCGTTCCAGATGAGTTGCTACTCTTTTCCCGTACTCAAAACCTGGAGTGCTTGACGCTTCACGCAATATCCTTATCATTTCAGTTAGCGTCGTTCCGGCGCCTAAAAGAATGCTGCTTGCGTCAACTTGAGTTTTCTTGAGCAGAGGAATTTTTGTGATGTCGATAAATGTGCTGAACGGGCCTTCGTTCTTGAAAATTCCTGCAGCAAGTGTACATTTTATTCAACTCCCATTCAATTCAAATTTGGTAAATCATGCGCAATGTTATTTACCGGTGCTGGTGTTGCCAGCGACGAATCTGTAAGCTGCCCCTCTGCTCACACATTGGTTCGCTGCGTTTAACGCGTGTTCCAGCTTTGTAGAAGTTGTCCATTGTTGTCCGGAGGACAAGTTTAGGGATTTTTCTACACTCGGGGTTGCTTTTCCACTGCATGTGTTACCTGCTTTTCTCTTTGGACATGTTGCGCAGTCCTTCAAATCAACAACATTGGAGTGTTATAAAAAATATGTATGAAATTGCATCACAAATATCATGATGTAGCAATCCCACCTCAATGTCAGCACACTTTTGTTGCAGATCTTTTGAAGCGTCTTTAGCAAACGATTTGAAAGCGTCGAGGATTGGTCTGTATCCCGTACATCTACAGACGTTTCCATCGAGGTTTTTTTCTATATCTTCCATTTCAAGGTCCTTTTTTCCACCGACCAATCTACAAGAACAACACGCTAATTGATCCTGCTTTGCTTGATTAGATAAGAGTTGAGCATGAGCGTGAGTGCGCAACTTACCCATACATATTCATTACCATGCCAGGCGTGCAATAGCCACACTATGGAATATATGAGAATTGCATGTTAATTAAGTATTAGGATGAATGATAAAGGATAGGATTACCTGTGTCCCGTGAAAATTGACGAGTCTGTTCTGAATCACATGATAACCTTCGTGTTTATTACCGAGGCTCTCAATTGTTGAAATGTCCCAACCATCGCAACTCAGCACTGGGGTCAAGCACTAATCGTAAATAGAGCAATTTGTTAGTTTAGCTAGGATTTCAGAAAAGTAAATTGTAATTTGTAGATGAGTAGTTACCGCGTTGACGGATTTGATAACAGTTTCTCCAGTGGCAGGATCAACAACTTTAGCAGTGACGGTGCATGCTCCGCAACCGCCTTCTCTGCACATTACTTTCGTTCCTTTCAGGTTTGCTACATCTCGGATGTAGTCCACCAGCGCTGTGCTTCCCGTTATGTTTGATGAGCCGTCCACTTTTGAGAAACAATACAATTCAATAACATTTTCATTTTTATTACCTACTTTTCAGGATTTATCTTACCCGAGTACTTTTTCCCGTTGATGTGGAACACCACGGGAGAGTCTCCTTTCCCCATATTTCAATGGAAAATTATGTTCCTCAAGAAATAATTCAAACGGTGATAGATTATTTAAAACACTTAATTTATTCTTTGAAATGGATGTTTTGGGAGAGAGAGACCATGTTAGTTAGTTAGTCTGACAGTGGACTATCGCTTAATGAACGAGTCTCGTGTTTTGGCTGAAACGAATGACAAAGCAACAAATACTCATGCTCATAATTCAAGGTCATAATGATATGGCAGACCAAATAAATACAAAGCGTTACATCAAACTCCACTCTCATCATCAGCGTCAGCTTGTGAGCAAAAAAGTTTCAAGTGCATTTGTGAAGCAGACACTATTGAATTTTAATACGCAAACATTATTATGCATGCTTCACAAATACAAGTGCAAATACTATTTGCATGCAAATTACTCGCTCATAATGATGTGGCAAGCATTTTGGAGATATTCATCATCAAATCAGAGTCCCATTGAAGAACTAAAGAAATGTGTGCTGTAGCGTGTTGTAGTGAATAACGGGTGATGAAGTGGATTGCAATTTTAATGCTAAGTTTAAGCCGTTAAACCCTCAGTTAAAACTTCGGAAACCCAATCGTGTCTTCCGACATCTGGTGAAGTGATGATGTGTCCAGGATCCATTCATTTAGTACCTTCTCCTTTTAGACTGTTTAATAAGCATGTTTTATACTTCTTAAAATTCACGTGTTTTGTCTTCAAAATGATTTCTTAAATAACTCATAAAATGAAATGAATGTTTAACTTTTCTTCTGCTATGACCATCTCTTTTTTCTCATTTCACAATGTCTCAAAGAGCCCCAACCGAACAAAAATACAGCGTGGTTTCTATTACAGAGATCCGTCGTGCAAAAACACAGCCGAAGTTTTAACTCAGGGTTTAACGACTTAAAATTGTGACAAACGAAACGTTCCCCATATTCCGAATTAGCACAGGTCCTCCTCAAATCAGCTCCAATTATTTCTTTTTCATCCTCAAATTCATATTCACCTTCTGCACAGTAAGTTTGTGATTCAGCACAACTCATAATCTAGCTGATAGCTATAAAAAGTAGTAACAAAACAATGCCAACTGTTTTCCGTACATGCGAAATTTAAAGACAACTGATGACTTCAGGTCTACCAGTATTTTGGAAGCTCAAAGTAGTACATCCATGGGATTTACATGTATTTAAAAAAAGTTACATGTATTTAAATGGGGCTTCGGAGGGCAAAAAGTAGTACTGTACTGCTAAAATAAGTACGTCTGGCAGGCCTGGATGACTTATAGTTATATAATGCTAACAATATTCATTTTGCGATTTCACAGCAACGTCTAGCCGGACAAATAATAATGAGCTAATCTAACACTTAAAAAATGCGAAAAGAAGGCTATTTTAAATGTAATTTTATTTCTGGCAACCAATTTGCAATGAGTCATTAGGAAATGAGAGAATTAGAGTAAACCCTAGAAACATTTCTTGATAAGGACAATCCGAGGCCGATAGGTATGAGGATGATGATGATTGAGTCCACCTTCCACAACTTTCACCACATTATCATCAGAGAACCAAAGAGGAAAACCAAGAGAGTAACGGAGATCCGGAAGCGGGGTGGCTGAGCTGAGGAAGAAGAGGGAGGAGAGGAATGAAAAATGTCGAAGGAGAACGTATTGCAGAGGTCCTCGGCACAGGCACAGTCCTTATTTTGATCCATGGGATCAGCGTTGAGACAGGAATCGTAGCTGCCGTCGCCGCGAGGGCTAACACATCCCCTTGTTTTAGTTGGCTCCTTCTCCCACCCTTCCGTCAGTCCACAGAGAAAAAACTGTGGACAATCTTTTACGGTGCCTAGATCCGTATTGCTGGTGCAGGGTTCACAGTGATAGCACTTCAGACCTGAGAACAAAAAGCGGATACCAGTTTCAATTAAGAAGCTTCTGTTGAACTTTTAATGAAGTAAAAATCATGATAACTTGAGTCTTTGAGAATCAAGAGCACATTTAGGCTCAGAATCTCGCATACCTTTTGATGGATCAGGTGGAGCTGCAGCTTTGGGTTGAGCTTCAGCTTGAATTCCAGCTTGAACTTCAGCGTCAGCTTGAGCAGGTTCAATGTAGAGATCCGGCAGGAGAATCCCGAAGATGGTCACCAACACCACAACCGTCCTTCCTTGCTTCAAGAGGAACATCTTATCTTGCTTTGTTGATAATCTCCAACTGATTTTATTAAACAGGACACTCTTCGTTCAATAACAAGCTTATGTGGAGTTGCCAGATGCAGATGATATGAACATTCCGAAATTTTTAGGAATTATTCAAAAGTTGCCCCTTACAGTGCATTTCAAAAAGTAGTAGCGAAGCAACGCAAAAGCATTTACTGTTTGAGTTCTCCACACAAGTGCAATAACCCTTCCACACCTGCCACACCTCCTCTTTTCAAATGCAATATGTTTTTAAGTTAATAAAATGACAATTGTAACTGACATAAACCATTTATTCTCATATATATTCACATTGAGTTTAATTTGTAGAGATTTGATATATTTGAGGTGATGATAAAAGTTGAGCTTGATAGACAAGTCGTAAGTCGTTTAGAAACAAGTCACCTCAAGCTCGACCCAAATTGTAAGCGAAGAAAGCCACGACGATGCCGAATCCGAACGGGATCGCTTTTGGAAGGGAGGAAGATGACTCATCATCATCGTCATCATGTTCTTCTGTAGATGAGCTGGCTTCCGCATTCCTGGCAGCATTCGACGGCTCCTGCTCGTTACAGAACTCGGTGTCGCACCCGCAGACTCTCAACTTTTCCCCGGGATTCTCCGGAAACGCCACAAACTTATCACAGGAGTAGACCCCGCTTTCAGCTTGACCCCCGTCAAGACAGCTCCGGAAAACGATCCTCTTCCCGTCTTCATATTCACGCTCGCCGATCGCACATTTAGTTGAGGTTTTGGGACACTCGGCCTGGCGACCCAGGTCATCTTCGATGCACGGCTCGCAGAGATAGCACTGCAAACCTCATCACGGAATCAAAACGAATAATTATTTGTTGTAAAAATTATAGCAGTTAAAGATAAGACAGGATGATTTGGCGATCATCTCCAATTACCTTGAGCAGGTTGAATGTACACTTCCGGCAGGAGAATCCCGAAGGCGACCACCAACAGCATCACTGACGTTGCTTGCTTCACCAGGAACATTTTGCTTTGTTGATCTCCAGTTGGTTTAATAAAACAGGGATATTTTAATTAAATCACAGAATTCTTGATTCTTCAAATAATTGAGTTTATGCCATCTCAGCTCAATTCATTTCATAATAAATTAACCGTGTTATTAATTCAGCATGGTAATTTTCACAAGTAGTAACAAAGCAACACCCAAAAATGCATGGCCATCACCTATTTTCTCGTCATGCCTGGTTATCAACACGGTTCCTTTCTCCTGTCCTAGTTTGTTGGTAAATATGGTTTTGGCAGTAATAGTGGTGAAATAATGAGCGATTTATCAATGTAAATGTTGGTTAGTGCGCTTGATAAAGGAGCTACATATAATCATTGGCAATTACGACATGACATGACACGAAAATGCATTTTCCTCATCCAGCAAAACGAAATATTAGCTACTTTATCACATTGCCCCACAACCAAAAGCAACCTCCATTCCAACAGGAACTGCCCCTTGCTCCAGTTCCACTCACATTTCTTGCATTTTGCCCATTTACCTCCGTGTAAACAATGAGAAAATGTAATTCCTTATAATTTTGTAAATGATTCCATTGAACAATAAAATGATACTACAACAAATTCAAACCAAAAAAACTAAGCTGTTTCAAGACGAGTATTTATTTTCGACAATCAATTTCTAATGTTTCATTATGAACTGAGGTGGGACGACACCGAAAGTAGGAGACAGACAAAATAATTGATTTGATTATAAGGAGAATCCGTAACCGATAGGGAGGATGATGATGATTGAGTCCACCTAGCAAACATTCACTTCATCATCAGAGAACCAAAGAGAGAGGCAGCAACGACGATCAGTTGAGCTGAGAAAGAGGACGTCCCAGTGGTGGCGTCCTTGTTATTGCAGAATTCCCCTTTGCAGATGCAAACTCGAATTTCACCAGCGAGTTGGGGTACTGGAGTAAACTTGTCACAGGAAAAGTTGCCCAAAAACCCAGGAGCGTCACATGACCGAACCGGTTTTTTTCGTCCATCCAACTCCTTAACTTCTCCCCATGCGCAGGAATCAACGCCTGGGTCACATAGCGTTTTGTCGCCTAGATCTGTGTTGCTTTTGCAGGGGCCACATTCGTAGCACTTCAGACCTGAGAACAAGGATCAAGAGTCGGTAGTAGTTTTAGTTCTATACAAAGCTTCTTTCGCAAGTCAAAATCAAGAGAATCTCGAATACCTGAGAGTTTAGCAGGTTCAGCTACACCTTGAGCCTTAGCCTTTGCTTGATGTTGAAGGGCAGCCATAACTTTAGCTACAACGTCAGCTTGAACTCCAGCTTCAGCAGGTCCACCTCCACCTTCACCGTCAGCTTGAGCAGGTTGGATGTAGAGATCCGGGAGAAGAATCCCAAAGATGGTCACCACCAGCAGAACCCTCGTTGCTCTCTTCAAGAGGAACATCTTATCTTGCTTTGTTGATAATCTCCAACTGGACTAATTAAACGGGACACTTTTCGTTAAATCACAAAATCAGTTTGGCCTTTGTGTGGATATGATATGCCGGATGCAGATGATATGAAAATTTCATAATATTCGAAATTATTCAAAATCATATTAAATTATTGCATTTGAAAAGGCAACGACAAGAGGCATCCCATCTGCTTTCTACACAAGTGCATTATTGCTAAAAGTGAAAGCAAGCTGTTGTATTAACTTTTAGAATTTATTGTCATAAAACTCGTTCAATTTTCTAGGATTTGTTGAGATTGAATATAAAATAAAAAATGATATGAAAGATAACGTAGTTCATTGGTTAATCAGTGGAAGCGTGCCAACCCAGAGGAGAAGACAGCAGCGATGATGATCTTGATTGAAAGGTGAAGAGAGGAGGATGATGATCTTTTCTTGCTTCTCTTGACCTCTTGAGTATCTTCTTCTCCATGTTCTTGGTCATCATCCATGTCGTCACGCACCTTGTCGTTGCAGAGTCACACATGCACATCCGCATCTTCATAGAGGGTTTTCTGGATTTGACAGAAATCGGCACAAGAGGCACAAGTCCACTTTCAGCCCGACCTCCCCCAGCGCTTGATTTTATGGATTTCAAAATATTCGAAATCATTCAAATGTAGCTCAAAATTGAAAGAGTGCATTTCAAAAAGTAGTTACAAAGCAGCACCAAAAAATTGCGTGTCCACCACCTATTTTTTCGTCATGCCTGGTTATCAACAGTCCGAGTCCAACGGTTCCTTTGTTGGTAAATATGGTTTTGGCAGTAATAGTGGAGAAATAAAGAGCGATTTATCAATGTAAATGTTTGGTTAGTGCGCTTAATAAAGGAGCTACGTATAATCATTGGCAATTACGACATGACATGACATGAAAAGCTTAAGCTAACAAAACATCGTAATACGGAAAAGGTTCGGCAAGTAAGTAGAGCAACCCATGAAGGTCACTCAAATTATAGCACGTGTAAGCAGCTACCACAAACCTTGTCATTCACAATTTACATCGAGGAAGAGTTGAGAAAGCAGTTGGTCAAATGAAAAATACATTTTCCTCATCCAGCAAAACAAAATATTAGCTACTTTCTCCCATTGCCCCACAACCAAAAGCGACCTCCATTCCAACAGGAAGTGCCAGTACGCTCCAGCTCCTTTCACACTTGCCCCTTTACCTCCATGTAAATATTGAGAAAATGTAATTCTGTATAATTTTGTAAATGATGACAATAAAATGATATTATAAGAAATTCAAACCAAAAGAATTTAGCTATTTCAAGTGGAGTATTTATTTTCGACAATCAATTTCTAATGGTTCATTACGAACTTTACGTACAACGTTAGTAGGAGACAAACAAAAATAATTCATTTGATGATAAGGAGAATCCGCAACCTTGGATGATTAAATCCACCTTGCAAACATTCACATAATCATCAGACAACCAAAGACCGAGACAGTCACGAGGATCAGTTGAGCAGAGAAAGATGAAGAGCCAGTCCCAGTGGTTGTGGTGGTAGGGACGACGGTGGTGACGGTAGCGTCCTTCGTATTGCAGAGGTCCTCTTTGCAGACGCAAAATCGAGCTTTAATAAGTAAGCCGGGTGCTTCTCGAAGAGGAGTAAACTTGTCACACAAATAGTTGTCCAGGCCGTTAGGAGGGGCACACAACCGGACAGGGTATTTTTGCCCATCAAACTCCTTAATTTCACCCCATACGCAGGAATCAATCCCTGGGTCACATTGCGTTATGTTGCCTAGATCCGTGTTGCTTTTGCAGCGTTTCATACATTTGTAGCACCTCAGACCTGAGAACAAGAATCGGTAGAAGTTTTAAAGCTTCTTTTGCAATTTTAAAGGAAGATTTAATCAAGACAATCTCGGATACCTTCCGCTTTAACTCCAGCTTGAGGTTCAGCTTTTGTTTGTCGTTGAAGTGCAGCTTCAACATCGGCTACAACTTCAGCTTGAGCAGGTTGAATGTAGAGATGCGGTAGGAGAATCATCCCGACAATGGTCACCAACACCACCACCATTCTTGCTTGCTTCAAGAGGAACATCTTATCTCGCTTGTTGATTATCTCCAACAGATTTACTTAAACAGGATACTTTTCGTTCAATCACGAATTCAGTTTTTGCTTTGGGTGGATATGATATGCCAGATGCAGATGATATCAACATTTCAAAATATTCGAAATTATTCACAATCATATTAAATGAGTGCATTTGAAAAAGTAGTAACAAGGCAACGACAAGAGGTATCCCAAGCAAGCTGTTGTATTTAACTTTTATTTTCATAAAGCTCGTTCAATTTTCTAGGATTTGTTGAGATTTACTACAATATAAGATGTATAAGATCAAAATAAAGTAGAGGGTGTCGTGTGATTTGTGACTTTTTTGTTGTGGTATGCTTTCTCTCTTACACTTTCACTGACTTTCTTTTAGAGGTTGGTTTGTGTTGGGATGAATTTAGATGATCCTTGCGTCGTTTCTGATTGCTCTTTGCCCTCGAGAGCTTCCTCGTGTGACCATTCGGAAACAACAACTTATTCTTAAGAATTTTAGTTACTTTTATTGAACAATTCATTTCTACATACTTTATTATAATATAGTATTATATAAATGAGTGAATAAGTTTATGTAAATAAATGTTAAAAGTCAATATAAAATGATGGTAGATGATATAATGGATGTGATATAAAGGTATCCCACAATCTTTCACAGTCCAGCTTAAAATTTACATGTCAATATTTTAATTGGATGTGAATGAAATATTAATTTTGTTATAAAAATCAGCTTTTCTTCACTAAATCAGCCGAAAGGACGAGTTCCTCACTCCAAAGCAAGATGTTTCTACTCCAGCAAACAACGTTGGTGCTGATTTCCATCGCCGGACTTCTGTACAGTCAAACGGTTCAAGGTATTTTAGTAACAAATGTAATTTTTACTTCATTAAAAATGTTTAGAAAACCTCCCGCATCTTTAAATATTCTCAGGTCTGAGGTGCCATACCTGTGAGCCCTGCACTATGATGCATGGAAGAACTTTTTCTCGAAATGCGAATGTTGAGTGAGTGAAGAGACAATTTTAAAAGGGTCAAGTATTGCATGACTTCTAAAGTTTCTAGGGCTAAAAATCCCGTATAATCCGATAAAAATACATTCAGAGCCCTAGAGTGTACCGTTTCTGAGAAATCTGCATGAAGTCCAAATTGCACCCGATTTTTTGGTCATTTTTTGCTATATCTTATCTATTAATGTTTGTTACAGGAGATCCCAGTGATCCGGGGTTAACATCTGTGAGATGATGATCTGGTGAACATTTTGAGGTATAAAATGTAAACATCTGTGCGTGCCAACTTACTCTCCATTTGAGATTATGTCATGAAATAAAATAATATATTTAGCAATAAATCATTCCAAATTGTTTTTTGAACGAACTAACTATTATAACAGCTTATTTCTTATGGTTTTGTGAAGGAGGATGATGTGTGAAAGAATGATGAAAGAATGTGAACAACGATGCATTAATTCCCTTAAAAAATCTTTTTTTTGTATTGTTGGGTGTAACGGATAGGGATCAGTACCATTTCCAGAGTGATACAAGTATTAGCATTATAGAAGTATATGAAGTCCTGTCTATGTATAATGTACTATGATATATTATGTGTGACCGAAGTTGATAGAATACAGAGCTCAATGTGAGATCAGCTATTAGTTCACATTGAGACATGAGAGCCTCAACAAGTCTTCCGCTCTTCTCTCATTCCTTTCTTCTACACATCCATATCATATAGCATAAGTATTCAGTACAGTAGATCAGTTCTGGCGTATCCGTTTGGCACATGTACCATTTAGCTGCTAGTTAGGCGAAGCACACAGCAAGAGGCTTGTGTTTCTTATATGGGTGCCAGGATCCAGGATCGTATTATCAATGGCATTAACTTTGTCCGACGCAAGAAATGGTGCTGATTCCAGCCTATATTGTTGCGGTGAGGATACGGTCCTGATGTGCTGCCCAAATTAACTTTTTGGGAAAATGAGCTTGTTTTTGGTGGTCCTTTTTCATATAAGAGTAAATAGAATGAAGCCGTCAAATATTTGAAGCCCACCAACAGTATCATTGAAAAGAGGACAAAAAACTAACTATGAAACATAAAATTCTTGTATATATATTGACTTGAAAATAATTAGGAAACATCTGAAAAAATCGGCATTGGCCGCCCCTAATGTTTTTAACCGCAGTGGGCATTCATTCCTTTGTCTGCATACTTACTGTGATTCTCATCTTCAAACAACTACAGCTCATAAACAAAACTCCTAAAAACATTTTTGTGCACATCCTTATCCACAACCATCCCGCATTAAGTCATATTGGGAATAACTTATAATACGAATATCCATAGGACCGTACATCAAATGGGTAAGGAAAACCGTAATTACAAATTCTTTATTCTCGGGGTTCATGGTTGTCGAATTATAAGTTACGCTCTTCAAATGATGCAAGTATCCAGTAAGTAGGTATCAATGTTTTCAGCCCTTTAGGGTTACAGGGAAAGTTGAATATTGAAAGAGGATAGATGATTAATGAATTAATGAAAACATAATTTATGCATGGTTTAAAGTTTAAACCATGCATAAATTATGTTTAAACTTTAAACACGTTAACAAGTCAATCCAGTTCATCCGCAAGCCGTCTGGTAATTTTATCTGGAGTTTTGTTTTGTTGTCCTTTTCATCAATTTTAAATTTCCATGAAAAGGATAAATGGTACACCATCTGTTTCTTAAATTGCAAATGAGCAAACAAACGACTGTTTATTTGTATTGTTTCTTAAAAGATGACAGCTACATATAATAAGTACTACTAATACATATTATTTGTGCAAAACAAATAAAACGGAGTTCCTTCAACATTAAAAGAGCACCTTGAGTCTTCGGGTTTAAATTAAGTATTTTTTGCAGATTTCAACGATTTCGTATTACATGATATATGAATTCGATAGTAAATTGAAAGCCTTTAACCACAATCGTCAGACAAACATTCCCTGGAAGGGGAAGCAGATAAATGCATGCTTATACACAATAAAATGTAAAATAGTATTGGCTGCATCCAACGCATATCCACTACTAATGAGAAATTCTGATTCAGGAATGCATTCTACCAGCTACAATTTCTTATAAAGATAATGCCATTAAAACTATTAACGAACATTTTGTCATAAAATTAGGTACATTTTTACAGACAATTGAAACGAAGGTCTTAATTAATCAAAGAGGTTGAGGACAGTATAAATATTTTAAAACTTATATAGCTCTGATTATCTCGTTATCTCTATTAACATCGAGTTAGCCGATATCCATTGCATGCATTAAATCCATTAATTTGATTGTCTACAAACAATTTTATTACATCTAGATATTCCAGACATTTGATCATTCAGACAATGCATGCATTTATCATACTATTGATGATTTAATAATTATTATTATTGTACATGATGGATCCACAGTTGTCTGAATATCCTGTTTATGAAAACTAATTTGATGTATGAGCATGCGTTTTTTCCTAAAATCATCTATGCTATTGCTTCAAAATACCCAATCTTTAAGATTGTAGAAATTTGCAATACTAATGGTTAATTTAACTCTAAAATAGCAACGTATTCTAATGTGTTTTTGTTTTAAATCACAACAAATTCAGTAGAGCATTCCAAAATTGTGTAATAATTCGGTAATTAATGTTTAAATGAATAGATAAACGAATAATTTAGCCCCATTCATACAAATTTTATGTATGAGAATATTTGTGTATTTTTGTAATCTTATTTTACATTTACCGTTCTCTTCGTGAACTTAATTGTTTAGATGGGTCTACCTGGGAATAAATTAAGAGCATTGGAAACTTTTTTCCCCTATGAAGAAAATTCCGTTTTGCTTTATATTTATAATCCTACTTACAAATTTTTAACAGAATATATTTGCTATTTCTGGGTAAAATGTGAAACTTCCGTAAAAGTGTTACAAAAATGCATTACAGTTGTTGTGTTCGCTTACTTATACAATCTATATAAAGAGGTGAATACTACATCAGTAAACTACACTTCAAGCATTGAAACATTATCTTTAAAAATGAATAAAATTTGCTACGTAGATTATTTAATATATATTATAAATAAATGCTTTGTGTAAATACTTGTTTAAATTTAATTTGTGTGTAAAACAAAGTCCCTTTCTTTTTGCCATGAAAATGGTAGTTAGGACAAGTAACGACGTTAACTCACTTCAACTACAGTTATAGATAAACAGAATTTTCCTTCTTTAATTCACTTGAATGTCTTCAAATAGCCATTTTGCCAATCTAAAAAAATTTACCGTCAACATCAATATAAATCCGTAACAAATTCAAAGTTAATAAATCTACAACATCCATCTTTCATTACCTTTTCTTTCAGCTCAGCAACTTCTTTTTCAGGAATTCTTAAACTTTCTTCGGTAATAGTTATGTCCGCATTTAGTGCAAAATCACTTTTTGAAACTGCAGAGACTCGTAAAATTCCCATAGATGTTAAATTCATTCTAACGTCTAATTTTTCGGTTCCTCTCAGCCCTTCAGGAAGGCCCGATAATGTAAACCTGCCAAGAAAGCTATTTTTTTCTGCAATGGGGTTTTCTCCTTGGAAAATGTTTATTGTTACACTGGTTTGATTGTCATATACTGTTGTATAAACATTTTGAAGTGATGTGGGAATTTTTGTATATTTTGGAATGATAGTGGACATACGTCCACCCAAAATCTCAACGCCCAGGGACAATGGGGAGACATCCTGAACCGCAATCATGTCAATGTTCTGCCGAGCATTCTCACCACACAAAATCGCGGCTTGACGTGCAGCACCAAAAGCTACGGCTTCGTCCGCATGTACTGAATAATTTAGAGCCTTTCCATTGAAATGTTTTTGGATTAATTCGCACACCTTTGGGATTCTTGTAGAACCGCCAACCAGAATGATGTCATCAATGTCTTCTTTTTTAAATTGAATACCTTCCAGCGTTTTATCCACAATATCAATGGTTTTTTGAAAGTATGGATTGTTAAGTTCTTCAAACTTTTCCTTGGTGACAGTTAAATTCAAATCGATTCCTTCAAAAAATGCATCAATAGAAATCACTGTTGAACTAGCTGTTGATATCTCTTTTTTGGCTTTCTCACAGTGCTTTTGCAGCCTTGTAATTCTGCGTAGGAAAGCATCGCGGTCCGGTTTTAAACAGCTGCCTTTTCCTTTAAAAGCATCAACTTTATGCATTTTAAAAAACTCTTTGGCGCAGTACATTACTAGTTCCTTGTCAAAGTCTTCACCACCCAAATGGGTATCACCCCCAATTGCAAGTACCTCAATCCCTGACTCAACGTTCATGACAGCAACATCAAACGTGCCACCGCCTAAATCATATATGAGTACGTTTTTTGCCAGCTTATCTGATCTATTCAATTTGTATGCAAATGCAGCGGCAATTGGTTCCGTAAGAAGTTCTACGTTTTCAAAGCCTGCAATTATTCCCGCATCTACCGTTGCTTGCCTTTGATCATTGTTAAAATAGGCTGGAACCGTGATTACAGCTTGGGTAATTGAAGATTTCTCCAACTTTAAATGCGTCTCCACATTTTCACGAAGTCTTTTCAGTAATAAAGCAGAAATACTTGATGGAGAATACAGGTGTGTTTTTTCTGCTTTTTCTTTTTCCGTTTGTTTAATTTGAATCATTGGTTGAGCCTGCTGTCCCTTAACCACCGTAAATGGCCACATGTCTATGTCTTTCTGCAGGTTTTCGTCACTAAATGGTTTTCCAATGATTCTCTTGACGTCAAAAATTGTATTGTCTAGGTTTACATGCGTCTGCTTCTTTGCTGCTCTTCCGTAAGAAATTTTTACTTTCCCGGCATCGTCAAAAGTAAATCCGATGTAACTAGGGGTAATTTTACGGGTTCCCTGAGGCACGTCCGGAATAATTATGGTTTCTCCGTCAATGTGGACACCCACGCAACAGTTGGTAGTTCCCAAGTCAATGCCAATCGAGGGGTTGAATTTTGAGTTATAATTCATGTCGTTCTTTTTCTTGTAGTCCTGATACATCTTTTCTAGCAGCTCCGAAATGTGAGCTTCCTTTATATGACTACCAGAGTTATCATTCACGAATCTTGTAACGGCATAGCTACAGGCTGCATTATGCAATTCTCTAAGACGTTCTGGATGGATAAATTTATTGTTTTGAAAGTGAATTCGCATTTCGTTTTTGTAGTGCTTTTTGGCTTTATGTAATATATCATCAATCATCTTTTGGGCTCCAAGATCATTGCGCCGAAACAAATCCTTAAATTCCCTGAATACTAAATCAATTTTGAGTTCAAGCTGTGAAACTAATAATTGCCATGGAGTATTCAAAACTCCGTCCTCGTCTTTGCATTCTGAACATTTTTCTATCAGAAGCTCGCCAGCAGAGTCCTTTGCCGCTATGTGATAAATCTTAAGCTGATTAAGATTTTCAGCCTCATTTAGTTTAGACTTCATTACATTTTCATAGTGAGCTATTCCTTCATTTATCCACTGGGAAGTCGTATTGTTCACAGTTTCAAAAACTGTTTTAACTTTTGACTCAAGTACATTTTCAAATTCTGACAAATTGAGATGACAACATTTTGGAACATTTAAGCGTGTAAATTCCTTTTTAATTTTGTGCTTTTCTTTGTTTAGTAATTGGGAATGTACGGCCACCATATCTCTTGACCTTCCTTCTGCTGAAGAAATTTCTTGTTTGTATTGCGAAGTGCAATCTACAATGGCTGCATCCATTGTTTCCCTATATGTAAGCCTTTGCTTATCAATTTGTTTTGAAATTTCTTCGAAAACTTTTTCGAATTTATGCAGAAGGTTTTTTGTAACTCTATTATGTTCATTGCATGATTTGGGATAAGGATTTCCATTCAAGGTAAAACTTTTCATGAACGTTGACACACTGTCTTCATGAAATTTTTTCAGCTCCTTAAAGGATTCACAGGTATTAATTAACTTCTTCAAATTTAACTTATGAGTCTTCGAACAACCCTTAATAAACTTATCAGTTTCCGCTCTAACTTCGTTCATATTGTGTTTATGAGCTTCTTCATGGTCCTTAAACTCCTCATCTAGAAGAGTTTGAAGTTCAATTTGTGACTCTGCTATAACTTTCGGGGCCTTGCCAGATAATTTAAAGCTATTTGTGAGATCTGACAATTTGTTAGATTTTAGTTTTTTATGGAAAACGTTTAGCTCCTGTAATTCGGCAAATTTATTCCGCTCTATATACGCATTTAATTCTGCGTCATACTGCACTAAAAGATCACTAAGCATTTGATTGTTGGGAACGGGAATTTTCTTTTCTAAACTAATATTTCGGGATGGCGCTATATCTATGCAGTCCATATCCATGTTTGTAATATATTAACAATCCAATTTGGCTGATCTTGGTTTGCAATGAAGAACACAGCTTCAAAATTCTGCTTTAGGTAGTGGGTAGAAATCCGTACCTGAAAAACCACATTTAACAAGCAATATTACGCAAGCATTCCAATACCATTGCATATTTTTCTGCTGAATATGATACGTCAGAAAGTACACGTATGAAACGTATTCTTTCAAAGATAGTGATTATCACTTGTCATTTTTATACCATTTCCTGAAATTCCCCAAATGCGCTCAAAAACTTAATTACCATGTTTGGTTGTAACCAATGACATTTAAGACCTAGTTTTTGACTATTTATAGGTTTGAAAGGTCGACTCGGAAACGAAAAAAAAAGGGATAAATTTGTTATCTGCCTGTGAAAAGGTGTTTTCTTTTCGTTTCCGAGTCGACCTTTTAAATCTATAAATAGTCAAAAAAATCTAGGTCTTAAATGTTAGGTTAAATGAGAGTTCTGTTTTTATCATTTATAGCATTCGCACTTACTTAATAATACGTCATATGGGAAGCAAAGATAAGAGTCAATATTTCGATTACAGCAGCATGCAAAGCACAATATAGTTATTATTACAAATCTGATTGCAGACTTTGTTATTTGTTCATTTTTATTTGTATAAAATATTGTTATGGAAATGTAGTTTTCTAACGTAGGGCGTACGAGGCCTTTAGGATGCTTTATAAGTAATGACAAAAGAAAGTTGTTGACTTTTAGGAATTACCACGTTATTACCTTTATACGACTAACTTTAACCAAGTTTTGGTTCAACGGACTTTTCGTGCTTTGTGATTACCGATTGCATAGATAAAGACAAAAAGGAAAATATACAATCACCGTGGAAGCAAACGACCGACGATAAAGTCCAATGGCTTTCCCACCAAAAGATAAGCTAGAACGCAGGAGTGATGTAGTCGCTTGCATATGAAGTTACTTGTCATGAATTGCTGGTGTACATTCCAATACTTGACGTTGTGTAAACATAGTAGCTGCGAGTTATATATAATATTTATTATATATGTATTCTATTAATACAATATTTTCAATGCTAAACAACGTTTGGTCCATTATGATCATGATGCGTTGTACGATGTTATGTATGCAAATACGATTCCAAAGATACATAAATACGTTCAACAGTGAAGATCTTTTTAATAAACCACAATCATCTTTAAAATCTCTCTGCAAATTACTCTGCAGCCTATTTGCAAAATACTCGAAAGTATTTCAGTAATACCTACGGATCACTCCTGGTAACATTTCCTCACGACTGGGAATGATATTGAAAATTCTGGCTTTCATATAAAGATTCACTTATCAGTAATGCTGTCCCACTTCAGATCTCATTGTGGCAAAGCGATTATGCCTTATAATCTGCTTGCAAAGCGATAGTATATTTTCAATGTATATTCTTTTGACGATTATAACCAAATTTATTCAAAACTAAATCGGTGACTAATTTATTTGGAAGCTTTTAAGGATTGTGTAAAAACTATCTGCAACAAAATACAACTAATATGTGTTACATTGAAAATAACCCCTAGTTTTGGCCGATTCGCAAAATTTCGCTGAATGAAATAATCAAACGTCAAGTGAAACGATTGTTAAAAAGAGTTCAAAACTAACTAAAATCACACATTAACCATCGAGAAAGCTTTAGTTAGTTCGCGTATTGGGAAAACAATTAGTCACTGTTGCGGAATGGAAATGGATGCTTGTAAATGCAGCATCATATAAATATAAACGAAAGTGAGTTTCACTGGAAATTGATATGAAAATTGGTCAACAGAGTTTCAAAGTTTTAACGGATTGATTAGCTCCTTGTCCATGAATTCAGTACAGAAAATATTTTAAAAAAATAAGAATATGCCGTTTAAACTCCAATATATTGTTATCAGTACTTGTTTATTACGCAGCTGAATGCATTCAGCAAGTTATAATTTTACTGAGTTGTCTGTCTGTCTGTCTGTACGCACTCTCCT
>JAQGAP010001329.1:0-20928 GCA_034697805.1 Orchesella bifasciata | reverse complement strand
ATTTTTCTCGACCCGTTGCAGTCATTCAGGAAAACCTTTTTCACGTCTAGTGTGACGACTAACTAACTCTTTCCACCCGCCAGATGCTCTTCGTAGAGGCCCTTACAGTTTGATTTCCGGTTTGCCCGATGACCGTCTTTCGACGCATGAACGGCAGGTTTTTTGAAGGTTTATCCCACCAAATCTTTATGAATGTTTCTCAGAACGGTATAGGGAGAAATTTGACACATTTTAGCCATTTCACGAACTTTCTTTCCTCTTGAAAAGGTCGACTTTCCTGATCACGGCTAGTGTGCGCTTTTTCTTGAGTCGATTTCTGGGTGGTGTGGTGGCTCATACAGCATGCGCAGCCCTTCTCTTTTCATCGCAATGAACTGTATTGTAGATTACGGTCCTCGACAGGTGAATTCCTTGCTTCTTTAATGTTCAAATTATAGCTTTTTGACCGCAGTTACTGTTGGAAAGCTCCAAAATGAGCGATTCCACTTCCGGTGAAATGTGTATAGGAATGGCTTAAAATGAACGACAGCGAAAAATGAAGAACAGACTCTGTTGATTAGAATGGTGTATTGGTTTCTGATCTTTTTAATCGAAAACACTCCTTTTCAGAGGCTTCAAAATGTTTCAACTTAAAAAAACACCCTGTATGCTGTATTGAGTCATGATGCCGAGGGAATTTAACTGCGTGTGTTGGTGGGTGAGTTAAAGGTTTGGATGGGGCGATGTGACTAAATACAGCATATGCTAAAACTCCCATTTACGGCCAACTTGGTTGGCCTTGTTGCAACTTAGCAATTTATGTCAACTTTGTTACAATTTTAAACTATTATGATACGCTTTTGTATTGAGTAAGCATATTTTTGGTGCTATCAAGTTGCAATTCAGTACTGTATTGCCATTTATATTTGACAAAATTTCCTAGTTGTTTCCGGGATTAGCTCAAAGTAGTACATGTAGGACAGAACGGTCCAAAGTAGCACCCTACTACTTTTTCCAATACCTTGATCCAACAAGTAGTACTGTAATGCTTAAATAAGTACTCTAGCAGCCCCATCGCAGATGAAGATGAAGCTGAACTAGTACGTCCAACAAACAAATCATGAATAAATTAAATGACAGCAACACAACCTTGTCATTTTACTTTAGTTGTTTTGAATAACTGAAGAATGGCTGCCTATTTTAAAGGAATCCATCGCAAATGAGCTGAAACTCTTGAACTTTCTTTGACAAAGAAATGATGGTACCCTCATTTGATCTCTGCTCTAGAGGAAGACCGTCGAACTAGAGCTCTGAAGATTCTCAAGAAATTGGGGGAGGGAGAAGAAAAGGCTGAAAAATGTTTTG
Organism: Orchesella bifasciata; assembly: GCA_034697805.1. Classification (NCBI taxonomy): domain Eukaryota; kingdom Metazoa; phylum Arthropoda; class Collembola; order Entomobryomorpha; family Orchesellidae; genus Orchesella; species Orchesella bifasciata. Next base: position 19,584 of record JAQGAP010001329.1, on the reverse strand, counting down.
GTGCTGGAGAGTGCCAAAAAGTACCAAGTCTCCCATTCGGTTTGATGTGACAGGCAGTTTTAAATTTTACAGAAAGGGAGCCTCAACTTATTGGGTTGTATATTTTTCATGGGTGCAGAATCTTCCTCTGATCCAAAATCTTCCTGTAGCGCATTTTCATTATTTAAATGGCGAAAGTCCAAAATCTTCCTTTTTAACCATGTTAGCCTCGAATTTCTTCCTGTAGCTACAGCTACAGCGCTACAGAAGATTCTTCAGGCCCGATATTTTTTAATTGTAATTTAAATGAAACATGTTATCAAATATTTTTAAGAACACGTTCCCAATCTCCCAACTAATTTTTTGTAAGACTACCTACAATAATGTTTTAACTTGCGTAAGTCACAGCTGATGAAGAATAATAAAAATTCGAAACCGGTCCTGTGTGATTAACATTTCTTATTGAGCTAAGGAAGCCCTATTAATTATTATTAATGATGCACGTATTTACGCATATTCCAGTAAAGCTTGTGAAGGTCTAGCAGACCAGGTCTCTGTCAAATATTAAGTAGGATGCACTGTGAATAAGGAACCTCAGCAAATTTAGACATGCGTAGTAAGATAATGGCACAAAAAGAATGTTGCTAATAAACTCAACTTTATTTTGAATAAATAATTGGACATATTCGAATGGATGCATTCTCACAACTTTTTTTGTACTCATTTTGAATTCATATATTCTTACTTATTTCAACAATGCATATTTTGCCCTTTTCTGTAGCAGTTACATCATGATACGATTGATGCTTACATTTTAAATGAAAGTACAAAACTGAAACTGAAAAGAATCATTCATTTATAATTGGGGAAATAGTTTTATACAAAAGACTTTTCATCTGTATTTTAAAAAGTTGGATAAATTAGGATGGCATTTTGCCCTAAACAGGCAAAAGCTATATGCGGGTCCTTCATTTTCAAATTGAGTTCACTATCGTCGCTTTCTGTGTGTATTCGTCTTCACCGCTGCTCATTTTACTCTCATTGCAATTTTTGTCTAGTTCACTAATATTTGACGGAAAATATGATTCCGATTTCCATAATTCGTTTTGAAATAGACTTGGTGTGCATCGCCAAACATATTCCAGAAACAAAAAGTGCTACGTTTTGCAAACCATTGTGGCACCACACCGATGGTCACATTTTCATAAAACTTTTATATGGAAAATATTGTTCAGCTAATATGGCTTATGAATCCGTATTGGTCCACTGGCTCATTAGATTTAGGACGCAATTTTTGTTTGGTAGAAAACTTGTATATTTACTCAAATGTTGTCCTCAAGGAACTACATCTCTAATACTGAGTTGCAGAGTTAAACTAGTTTCCGCAGGCCCACATACATGATTGTGGTGTCAAAATGTTTGAAATTGAATGAATTTTATTATTTTTGATGGTTTGGCCCGGATCCTTCACAAAACATAATTTTAGAAGATCAAAATGACGAGAGCACGCTAAAAATGAGTGTATTTTATATATATCTCAGTTGGGGGACCCCTTAGGGATCCGAAAGTTATTTTTTGTTTTCTACGCCATAAAATACATATGGAACGATACCAAATTCAATATCTTTGAATACTTTCATTTTCTGGTCGAAAATGCATTTCGAGAAAAAGTGGCCTCTATAAATCATACTGCATTGCCTTGATTCCAAACTTTTGAATTCGTCTTCCAAAATTCGTTTCATTTCTTCAAACAGCTGCTTTGGCCTTCATCTCATTTTTAAACAGCTGCACATCCGACAAAAGTTAACTTCTTTTCGTATCGTGCTCATTAATCTCTTCTCGAGTAAGGTCTATCAGTTCGTGTATATGAAAATTTCCTTTCAGTCCTTTCATGTGAGCTACATGAAAGGAAATTTCTGCAGGCTACATGAAATGAAACATGAATTTCTTAGCTTTTCATGAAAAGACATAAAATCCCTCCCATGCATGAACATGAATGTGATTTTTGTTCATACTTTCACTAAAAATACTTTGAAATAAGTCATATCTGAAACGTTTTCTAATTTTCTCATAAAATTACAGTAAAGGTTAGCTTTCATTTACTTTTGACTAGTTTTACAAACTTTTTACACTACTTGTGTCGGCAATATGCATAAAAATTACTGATTTATGCGAATTTTTGACGGCATTTGTCTAAAAACTTTCCATGTAGAAAAAATAGACTAATGCTAAATCCCAAATAGAAATTTTTTTGAGCATACAAAGAAAGCGTTGGGATTTAGTATACAAGAAAATAAAAATAGGATTTAGCATATAGAAAGAGCACAGGATTTAGCATACTGAAAAAACCAGCACAGGATTGAGCATTTGACATTCGAAACATAGGATTTAGCATTGGGTTTTAAGCACAGGATTTAGCATTGGTTTTTAAGCACAGGATTTAGGTTTAGAGAAACTGTGAAAAGTGGAGAAAGAGTATTGTATGTTGTGTAGCATTTCCCTTTGTTCACATTTCTCTAGATTTAAGTTTGCCGCTTCGCGGATGTTAATTACGTTTTGTTCTTTTTGTTGGAGCAGAGAATTTGTTCTCTAGCTCATTCTTACTTTAGGACTCGAGCTGTGCAGTTGAGTTCCTCTTGTTAGTTTCTAGCCAGTCAGTTTGAATCCTCGTTTGGTCTAACTGTTCTGTTGTATTTGTAGTGATTTGGTCAGTTAATAAAATCTGGACACGAACAATTAAGTCGTTTATCGATAGTTCCTTATTTTAGACTAATCCGAGACAAATATTATCTCTTCTAACTTTCATCGTCAATCATCGAGTTCGGGATATACCATTTATCATTTAAGTTGAAGTGAGCGCTATCGTCGGGTAGACTTTAGGTCCTGGCTCTTCACAGAAACTACAAACCAGCAAACTATATAATAAAGAAAACCTTATACTACAATGACCAGCTCACGTCTTATTTAATATGGGATTTAGGATTGATTGATTCGTATGTGCCTAAATGCAGACCCTCTTTCTGTCCATTTCAAATCTCGCAGCAGTTAAAACCATTATATAACGGGCCACATTGGTTTAACCGGCCCACCGGCCCTAGTTTAATATTATTATTAATCTTAAGGATTTTTTTACATAAATGTGAACATGCATGATCGTGGTATAAATTTTTCGTATAACTTATGGTTTAAATTGTAGACGCCAAAATCAGCCTTAGACATTCTGATGGGCAACTGTTTGCGGGTCTTAACGTCTTAAGAATCCATGATGCAGGAAAAATCGGAAACTTACAAGCTCAATGCAAATGCTGCTACAAACTTATGTTCTCCAACTCGGAATGAAATGAATGTAGAAGTGTTCTCAAAAATGAAAATAAGTTCCCACAAACAACAAGACTTCTAAACTCCAACTGTGTTTATTAAGGATCTACTTTGTCCTGCTCAATTCAAGTTAACAAGAAACCCGACAATGAATGCCCAATACAATTTTGGGCTCCTTTATCTCGAACAAAGGAAAATTTAAATTAGCTAACTACCATATGTCAAAGTTCATAGTAAATATGTAAGTCCTACAAGCTATCAAAGGATGTTCACGTGAAGGTCACACACCGATCACATGATCCTTATCGTATCTTGAACATATCAGTCCCGTAAATGGCAAAAATAGTGTAAAATTGGGAGGAAAAAAATATGAACAAGAGTTTCCTTACAAACTGCACTCAAACTCATTTAAATAAACATAACTTTGACCACACATTTCGCTACAAAGAGAAAATACGGTCAAACGGATATTTTCAACTAAACTAAGATTCTGCACGAACAGTAATGCTGAATGTTCACTAAAAAGAGGAAGGAAGCCGTGTTAATGGCACTTGACGACTATTCGCTGCGCTGTTATTTTCCAAATTCTGTTAAAACCCTTCTGCTCCGACCGCAAACTCAATTTCACCATATGCAGGTCCAGACATGGAATCCCGGAAAGTTTTATATAACTGACTGCGAACATGAAGTGTTACCTAAGAATACCGCAGATATAACTAGTTAAAAATTTGGAAACAAACATGCATATCCTCATAAAAATAATAAAAACAAGGAATTTGACAAACCTGCGATGTAAGGCATGGCAACGCATCCACATGCTCCAGATTTGGAAGGGTCAGAATTCCATCCAAAATCGCAGCGTCTGTAAACTTCTGATGATGTCCGTAAATTATTAACTGCTTCAAATTCTTCAAATCAGTTATATTTGGGTGGTGGTATTTCTTTCCTTTTTGCTCATCTTTTCCCAAAAACTCTTCTTCCCCAATTCGCCATGATGTTGATGTAAGATGCTCCAACTTTTTCCAAATCTCGCAGACGGCTCTGAAACCCCCAGCATGTAATCCAACGTATAAGTTTCTCACATTCGGGATGAGCTCTCCGAGTTTTTTGATTTCCTCTGTGCCCAACTCATATTGCCAGAAAGTGAGATCCGTCAGCTTCTCCAACTTTGTGGGGTTTCCGTCAAATAAACCTTATGTCAAATCGGCTTCATCAACAGAAGCAGAGTAGCTAAACTTCTCCAGGTTAGGACAATCCCTCAAAAACCCGAGATTCGGGGTAATGCATCCCCACATGCTAAGTCTTTTGAGAGCCACAAATTTGAGTCCAAATGGGAAGTTTTGGAAAGGCATTGTGTGCTCATCATATTCTCGATGCACATTCAAATATTCTAATGGATGGTGGAGGAGTTGCCTAAAGGTCTCCTCGTCCACTGTCGAGTCAACCTTGATTTCTAGTCTTTTGAGAGAGAATTGAAGCCGGTTAATGGAAGAGATGAGTGTTCCACGAAAAGCAAGCGAGTCAGCAGCAGCAGCTGAGGCAGTTTTGGATTGTAGTAGGCCTCTCGTGGTTGTAAACGTTTTCCCTCAATTTCAAACTCTGAAGATTTCTAATTTCAGGTGAGTCATTAAAGGTCCCACTCTGTTCCAAAAGTGAATTTGGTCTTGTTTTCCATCTGAATTCACTGACTGGAGCTCAATTTCCCAATATTTTAAGGAGTACTTCGGAAAAGATGTTGAACCAACTTCAGCTGCTCATTGGCAAGAAGATCCAGATATTTCTGGCGTGAAATAATCCAAGGAAGCTCAAGAGCCTCCATATTTTCGACATTTTCACAACAGCCCTTTTCGTCTTTACCCGAGTCGCAAAGAGTGAGCCAGGCATTCTTTCGCCAGGTTGAAAGGGATACCTTGTGCCAAGCTCGAGAAACCAACCTGATTCTTTGGAAGTCTTTGAGCTGAAAAGGGATGAGTTCAAAGAGTCTCTGCAGAACCTTTACAAATTAGAATCAACAAACAGTTACGACAATATTTGTACAGCCTGACTACTAACAACTAAACTTGTTCAGCTAGATCATTCTTAAATTTAAATCCCAAACCACTGGATTTTCCAACGGATGTGTTTCCCTTTCACCTAAAGAGGGGATATTTGGAGTGCGGATGTACTTTGCTTTGGTTATGCTTATAAGCTCGTGCGCACAATAAAGCTGCTTCTATGTGCACACTATACACCTTTTCATTGTGAACAAAGTGTATATTGTCAAAATTTCGAAAATGGTTCGGGTGCAAATAAAAAGACAGGAAAGTGTGAAGCTCGCCGCCTGCGATTTTCAGAAGTACAAAAATGAGTTTAAAAGTAACAAGAAGAAGACATTGCTGTTCATCAAAAAAGAGGGTTTCAAATTTGACACAATCAACAGATGGATAAAAAAAGCTGAAGAATCTGATGAACATCAAATGAAGGTCCAGATTGGTCGTGACCCTAAGATATGGACGCCAAAGAAGATATTAGTCGTGAACCGCCTCTATCAGCGCCATCCCTCAACTTCCAACAGGCTAGCGGCGAAGAAGCTCAAAATTAACGAAACAACTTTAATGCATATTAAAGTTCGGAAACAGGGGATTCTTGCGAGAACAAAAAAAGAGTGCCTCCAAGCAAAAAAATTCACAGGGTAGACCTCTGAAAAACACGTGCCATTACTATGCATAAAATTGATACGAAAAATTGGCCTAATTACCGATGATACGTACGTCATCAAAAACGCTTTCCAGACCCCAGCTTGGCAATATTTCTACAGCGCAGACTCTAAACTTGTTGCTACACCGAAGAAATTAAAAGGTTCGTCCAAATTTCCGAAGAAATACCTAGTTTGGCACGCTATGGACCAATTTGAGAACTTTTTGAAGCCCTTCATATCTCGGCTCCCCATGACCGCAAACATATACTTGGAGCAGTGTTTAAAGGCGATTCTGATTCCCAACATCCAGGGGCACCTCTCAATGAACCAAGTTGTCTTCTGGCTGATTTGGGCTCCAATTCACTACCAGAAGGACGGGCTGACAATTATGTGTGAAAATATCTCTTTGGTGGGGAAGCACGAGAACCCGCCCAAGGTCCCCCACCTGGGTCCAATCCAAAAATACAGGGCACTGCGTTAAAGGCACCTTCTGTACCTTACCGGAAGAGCCCAAGACTGTTCGCCAATTAAAAAATCGGTAGGAGAAAACTGCATCGAAAGATGTGAAGTCTTCCGGCGCGAACCTCATGGGAAGTCTGAAGAAAAAGTTCCGCCACGGGACCAATAATGGTCCAATTTTTGTTATCTTTTCTAAGTTGTGAAGCTAATTAAATTTGCTAAAAAACTGCTATAATAGATTTTGTTGCAACTGCTTTTACTTAAAATAAAATGCATTTATATTCCCATCCGCACTCCAAATATCTCCTCTTTATTTCATCCCTTTGTGGAGGTGGTGGTGCGGCTACTTCTTCCATTTCCAGTCCTTCACAGATGACAGGGAACCACTTAATTTAGGAAGCAATAAAAGCTAAGTAATTAGCTCAAAAGTAAGAAACAACAATCGACAATTAAATCATTAAAAGGATTTCACAAAAGACTCTAAACTAGAAAATTGTAAACAAAAATCTGACTACGTCTCTCTCTCGCAGCTGACGGAACTATTGTGTGTGTGTGTGTGTTTGTGCTGCTAAGCAGTGGCGGAAAAGTAAGAGGTGCCGGGGGTGCGTCGCACCGGGGCCTCCGAGCTCGAGAGAGCCCGAAGGGGCCTCAGAGGTCAGGGCCAAAAAATTATACTATCGTAAAGCCTCGATTAATTTTTTAGGGATTTAAAAATCTGCAAAAGGTAACACATCGATGTAGATACCACATATCCCTTAACGCAAAAAATTGACATCGCACGAATAGAAATTGCCAAACTATTAGTTTATACTAACTAAAATGGCATTAAATTGTTAGTTCTTTGCAATGCAATACTCAGAAAGCGCTCACTTCCTGTTTGCAAGAACTACAGAATCCGTTTAGTTAGCTTTCTCATACCGTCGGATTCAAGCCTTTAATGGAATGTTTGACTTATTACTAATAAGTCAAACATTCCATGGTGCACGACTTAACCTAATAACTAATAAGTTATTAGTTATTAGGTTAAGTCGTGCACCATGAGGAATATATGTGGAATTTGGTTGAAAATCAAGAGGTTCTAAATAACGGGGCTTCTCTGTTTTTTTTTATAAACTAACGTTATGGACAACATATGGTTGTTAACTTCAATTATCCGAAAGGCTAATACACAGTGGAACCAAACTTTTGAATATCCTTGGTGTTGAAATGGGCTTTTGGGTGTTATCGGACAAGTTTCAAGCTTAATAGTTAATATGTAGTCCCTGTTTTAAAGTTTGCCTGTCGCTGCCTCCATTTGACCTTTTGATTGGCAAATGAAGTCCAAACGGACTTCCAAATTTGGAGGAAATTCATTTGGACTTCAGAGCTTTATTATGAGAAATGTGTGGCCCTGCCGACAATGGAATGAAGCGTTTTTGAAAGCCCGTCTTCTAGAAAGTTTTTTTTAAAAAGTTTTTTAAAGTTTAGTGGACGAGTAGCGGCCGCAGCCATCTCATCTTTATTGTCAGACAATATCAAACTTTAACAATCCTTTTTACTAACTATGAGCCATTAGGTGCAATGCTCGCAGGAGGATGTGTGGGACAGGGAAAAAAACTCCAACCGAAATGCAACATGATATTAATAACGCAATGAAAAGTTGGAGAACAAACCTGGCCCGAGCGAGGATTGAACCTGCTCCCATTCGGACACACCGCAACGCAGGGCTGAACCTTGCACGTTGTGCCACGCGCTCCTCCTAAAAAAAGCCCGTCTTCTATAATGATAGTGTTTTACTTTGTAGAAAGCCCTAAGTCGAAAAGTATCGTTGTATTTTAAGTTATTATAATTTTTCTAAATTCCCTAATAGGTGTTTCATAAGTTTTTAGTGTGTAATGGTAAATCGTAATATAAAACGGAACTGTGGTGTTCCCTGAAACACTACACAGGCCTCAGGAGCAATGATATGCAAAGGTGGCTGAGCAGCTTAGTGGTCTAGACCACTCGCCCGGTAAGCGAGAGACATGAAGTTCAATTCCTTGTCTCAGCCCATACTTTTGCATATCATTGGATCATACATTCCCACTTGCTATTACAGGAACTAAGTGGGTCCTGCGTTTTTTCAAGAGAAGAACTAATATTTTGGTTAATATTTAAGCATACTATACAATTTCGAACAAAAGTTAAGACCAAAAACTGGAAAAATTTAAAATCATGTGTCTATTTGCTTGTAAAAGCCACAAACGGTTTTTAAAATCGAAGTTGAAAGCTTTTTGCCGTTTCATTAAGTTGAGTACCCCAAATTATGTTAAATTTTAATTACGTTTAATTACCTAGGTTTCTGTAATGTTATTTTTAGGTATATTAATTTCAAGCGGCAGGGGGCCACCTAGTCTAATCTTGCACCCCGGCCTCGGAGCCTCTAGTTCCGCCACTGCTGCTAAGCAGCAACATGCTGATTTGTTTTGAGTGGTTTTGTCATAGAGCACTCGTTTGTTCCTGCGCATCTCACTCTGCATGTGGGGCAAAAAGTGCCGAATTTCGTTCTGGGAGGCGGGAAGAGGTGGATAAACAGACTTTAAATTTCTTTGTCTCGATCTCAAGGAATGCATTGAATGTACACAAATGGGCTGATTTATTTCGTGTTTGATCTTTTGACAAGATTTTCATTCTTGACAAATCGTGGCCTGAGACGGTTGTGAAACCTAAATCGTTTCATTCTCGATTGTTGCGTCGACTCATATTTCTGTGCTACGTGTTCAGTCTTTATTCATTATTTGAAATACTTCAATTTTATTGATTCCTGTGTTATCCGTGAAGTGGAAGAACTGAAAATGGAAGAAAAAGCCGCACCACCACCAAGAGGAGGGGATCAAACTGGTGAAACTGAATCCGTTGTCCATCCGACTTCTCCAACTTGCCGTCCAAACCGCTAAAGCTGAGCTCTTGGAGTTCTGTAAATCTCTTGAAATTCTGCAAAAAGAACATGGACCTCGGATTTTAGCAGACTTCAATGAACTGGAGCTGTCGTAAGTCCCAGAACAAGTTAATTTTTCATAATCCTTCAAAAAGATTTATGTATACAGGGTGGGAATTTTGTCGGAAATTTCGATGGTCACAAAGAAGAGCATCGCTATGTAGTCCCGCTGACAGAAGCCCTTTGGATTTACATGGCGGGGGAAATTCCAGCAGCAACTTTTCCAAAGAAAAGCGACTATGCTGGAAGGGGTCTGGAAACTTCTTAATGGCAAGTGAACTGAATTCACCCCTGAAACTTCGTCAAAACATATAGTTTGTAAAAAACAATTGTGTCAAACCAACTCGAAATACGATGAGGAACACGTTGCACAAATCAAAATTTTACATAAAGGAATAATTAAATCTGTAAATTGCTTCTGAAGTGTGTAAAAATAAATTGTGAACACCCTGTAATAGCTCTTCAAATTGTTTGTACTAATAGGCATGATGGGAGGCTTATTTCTGCTGGCTTTGCGCATCCAACCGACGGTGGATGAGAAAACATTCAAGAACCTCCTCCAATGTCCACTTGAACATTTGAATGTGTCTCGGGAACGTGTTTGCGAAGTAAGGTCATTCCAAACTTTCCCATTTGGACTCATATTTATGGCTCTCAAAGAAATTGAAATGGGGGGACCAATTGCTCCGAATCTCGTATTTTTGAAGGAATGTCCAAACCTAGAGGAGTTCATATACACTCCGTTTTTTAAAGATCGTTTGAACTTCAATTTGACTCAGGGTAGGGTTTAGACAATCGTAACCCCACAACGCTGGAGAAACTGAAGGATCTCTTCATCAGATATTATGATGGCAGCGCTGAGGAAATCAGGAAACTAGGGGAGCTCATGCCGAATGTGAAGTGTTTAGGAATCGGATTGAATGATGCGAGTTTCAAAGCTACGTGTGAGATTTGGAAAGATCTTGAGCATCTCACTGTAAATCCATGACGAATTGGCGAAGAAGCGTTGCTCGGAAAAGATCAGCGAAGTGGAGAGAACTTCCGTCACCCAAATCCAGCTGACTTGAAGAAATTGAAATCGTTCAGTGTGGAGAATATTAGAATGAAGCTGAATCGGCAGGGGTTGACAGAAGCTGTGATTCTGGATCGGATTCTGGCTCTGCCAAGCTTGGAGGTGGTGAACTTGTGCGTTTCATCTGAGCTAAGTCGAATAGTTTTTTTCTGTTTAGAAAATTAACAACGGTTTTTCGTTTTTTAATCAAGTCCTTTCTGTGATTTTTAGGTCCCTAGTCACGTTTGCAACCAGCTTGAGGTTAAGTTTCCAAACTGTTACATTTCTACTCAGGATGGAGCACCAGGTGAAAATGAGTAAGCGGTGTTGGCAGCACATTTTCAAAAAAACAGAAGTGATAATCCTTAAGACGCGTTGATCGGTGCTGAAGCAGGAAGCTATGTTTTCCTCTTTACTGATTATTATTATGTTATTGTCTTTAAAAGTATTGTTTTTTTTTATTATAATACATATATATGATTTGTTTTGAGTATTTTGTAGGACGCGAACAAAAACTTCTTTTTGGTTTAGCTAAACCATTTGTAAAAAAATGTATGCTAAACCATACATAAAATGTGTTTTGGCTTCTTCCTTTCTTTTTATTAAACCACTAAACAGTAGGGGAATAATCATAACCCGCCCTACCAAGGCAGGTTTTCTGTGTAAGAATTATTAGCAAATCGTAATTTTTGTCAGGTTTTAGGAAAACAAAAGAAGGTTCAACCTTCAAGGTTGCTGCAATTGATAAAGTTTGATATATTATATTCAAAGTTCCAACAATGCAATAACTTTAGGATTAATTCTGACGACAGGCCACAAAAAACCGTTATCAAGAATTGAACTAATTTCAAAATGATGCATGAATGAAATGTTTATTTTCTTAATTTGTATTTATACAGATTAGGTGTATAAAAATTTACTTCTGAAATTTCACTCCGAAGGTCAAGCTGATTTCACCTTCAATGTCATGTTCATGTATAAGCGTTTCGCTCAACCGTTTCTGAGGTATTTAAATTTCTAAATGGTGGCCATGAACAAATAAAGGCTCATTAAAAAATCTTAAATGGTGAGGACGCTGTCGTAAAAACAGACAGACCACAAACAGCGTACGCCAAACATGTTCTCAGGAATTAACCCCGTCTTCGACCTTGCACTATAATTTAAAATCGGCGATTTGATGCTGTTAATAGGTTTGTGAATGAAATTTTAAACTATTAAACACTAACATGATATACACGTTTCTATATCACAAAACGGATGGAGAATCCGATAAGACAACTTTAAACCCGCTAGAGCAAGTATTTTTGTAGTTATGTTAGTGTTATGCTCACAGAGCAGCATTTTAGGGTCGATTTAACGAGAAAAGTAGACTTAATATTCTTCAAAACTAAACTTTGAAAAAGTGCGCGCTGTAGTGATACCAAGAAACTTCTTACGAACATTTCGTCACCAAGATCACCATTTTAGGAGGAATTTAATATCATTTTCACTGGTTGGGAGAGTAATAGATAGCTTTTTCAACTGTGTTAAAACTACGACACTATTTCCGAATTTAAACTTGCCGATTTGAATTGAAATCCGCAGGCACACTAATGTTTTTGAAAAGCCCTCGATCCTTTGGAGAAGCCATACATCATTTTGATTACGTGTTCTAATATTCCGTGATTGACAAATGAATCATCCACGACAATATGGCTCAACTGCACCGTCTAAAATAACCTGAGAAAGCAATTGTCCATTAAATCAATCTTGAGTTGCTTAAGACGTTTAAGTTCTACATTTTTTGTAGTTTTTCAGCCTGGTTCTACGCCACACTGCGCATATTGACTTTGTCGGCATAGGTAGACCAGGGGTCCTTGTTTCCAGCAATGTTAGGAGATAACAAAATTTGTTTGTGTATTTTCATTGAGTCTTGGTACTTGTCCTATTGAATTGAAGCAAGTTTGTTTCTTGCAGAAATGATGTAAGTGGAGGGATTTTCAATAACAATGTCTTTCATTTTCATAGTTACAATTTGACTCTGAACTTTGAAAGGTAGTATGGTGGAAAATAAACCATTTTCAGCTTTTCCAAAGCGGAAATAAATCAAGGAGCATTGTAATCACACGCTCAGAACTATAATCTGCTGTCTCAGTATAAATTGAGAGATGTGCTATTTTTGGAAATTTACATGTAATGGTCAGCAGTGGTGAAAGCGTGCCATGCTCCTATTCACATGAGTAATTTATGGTTTCACAAAATGTAGCAGGTACATGGCTAAAAATACGCTTCAACACATACATAAATACATACAAACTCATGAAGAGAATTTCTGCCTAAACTTGAAACATGAAACCATCGGAACAAGATCGGCAAATGCATGAGTGAAAGCTGCTTGTTAGTCCTACGGGTAGGCTATCCCTCCAGCCACATTATTGTGTATATAATATGACTGCCTTTTCTGTTGCGTTTGTCTGTCCTGTATTGGCTCGGGAGCCTATAGAGAGATATACACATGTACCACGTTGAAATAACTTTTTAGCACTAGACGTAGATTGCGTGCCATGTTTTCGCCTATTCCGTTTAGAGTCAATGTGTGGGTTTACTAATAGTGATACGTTTTAATCCTTGTTTATAATATTTAAGCCCCAAAGATCCGTGACGTGCATGTTGGAGTTCATTGGAATTTGTCATGGGTGTATGTAGTTTGAGCTGTAATTGTTGTTTAAGGAGTCGCAACAAGAGTACGTCTATGGTGGAATTATGGACTTACGAGGAAGCTAGAGGATATTAAGGGATTTAGGTTGAAAATGGTGGTGGAGTAGCAGCAACATAGGCTACGTCTGCTTTGCTAGGAACAGGTGGAGGTTTACGGGTTTTGGTTGAAGATGAATGTGGGGTATGGGGGTGAATAATAATATGCGCAAGATTGGTAAAGCCACCTTCAAATCTTGTTCGCCAAATCTTTTTTTATTTTTATTCGAGACATGGATAAAAGAGACGACGACGATATGAATGGAGTGTAACAGTTATCTCGTAAGGATTGCGTTCCATTTGGTGGAGGGTCAAGAGAGGTGGTGCTTCAAGCGGTTGAGTAAAAGGGGGTGGTGTGAGGGGAATGGATATTACTTGGTATGGAGAAAAAAATCAGACGCATGAGGTACGGTCATGGTAAGGTTAGGGGATAATTGATAGGGAAAATTTTTATGCCCGCATTTTTTGTGTGTATCCTCATTATGATAGCGTTTATATGATTCAATTTTACTAACAAATTATTTATTTGATGAATTACTAGAAAAAAGTTATTACATAATGGAGGCAGATAGTACCAAATGGAAGTGTTAAGTTAGCTACCAAGTTTTAAGGAAAACTACAAAAACACGGTTTATCCACAAATCGCAAGATTCAACAATAGACTCACCATTTACTATCCGCAGAGATTTCATAACATAACTTTTCTTGAGTTGGGCCAAGGTAGCAACAGACACAGTAAAATTGTCACCATTTTCTTCCAAGATTGAAAAATTGTAAATTCCCAAATGATTTAAAATATCATCTTTCGATAATATATGATTAGTTGATGACTTTCCAGTAATTTTTGCTTCATTTTTGTAGTGAATTTTAACATTATCTACAAACGAGCTTATTTCACATTTCGTGCAAATAGGAATATATATCTTTGCCTGCTGACTATATATTTTGTTGCGCTCAATTTCAATACGTCTTGCTCTGTTTGAGCTTGACTCTTGTACAAAATCTTGTGCAAAATCTTGTGAAAATCTAGTACAAATTAATTCATGCATGCTTCCTCTCACATCAAGTTTATATAAGATGTATAATGTGGAAATTTTATATTCAATAATATTGGATTACATACGTGAGATTCGTCCTTCAGCATTAATCATTCATCATCCTTGTGCTCCCACACAATCACATGCTCTTAGACGACCACCTCCAGCTTCTTCTACTAGACTTCCACCACCACCGAAAGGGACAACCGTACGAGTACAAACTGAGATGCTATAACAAAAGGATTGAAAAAAAAAAAATTCTAGGACAATTTCAGAGATATCACGATTTTCTAAAAAGTTAATTGTTAAGAACTGAATTAATTTAAAAGGTAGAAAAACTTGCTTTATTCGTTGAAAAGCTTGCTGTGAGCACATAAGAAATGGACTGTATCTCAAAGTTATTCTGATCAGGCGTAAATAGCCCTGTATATAATTATTTACTTACATGTATGTTTCCATGCCCACGCTGACAAATTAACGGTGGAGGGAGATCTGTGAATTATTTAAAATGGCTTATTGTAGAACTTACAACACATAGAAATATATTATATCACTATCACCGGAACAAAGGTCGGTGAGATAGTAGCATTGTGTATACAGAGTAGATGTATGCCACGAGACTTGGAAAAAAGTCACGTTCAAGTCAACAACTCAACGTCACCACTAACTATCACATGCGACGTCCCCTATTGGTTGAGTGGAGGGTAGTGATGCTAACGAAAAGGATCGTCGATTTGCTCCAAGTCTGGTTAGGTTAAGATCGGCTTCTTGGTTTTTCTGAACGTCCGCCAACCTTTCTGCCCAACCAAGAAGAACAGAGCAGCCGACTGGATCTTTTCTACATGCCTTACTTTCATTACTTTTTGTGAACTTCTTACAAACTGAAAGTAAAAGAGATCTTGCTCATCAATTGAAAAACAATAAAAAAGACTACTTATGCTATAGCCATGAGCATTTCTTACTGTTCGTCAAGATGTTCTTCAATTTTGGATGGATCTTCGAGCTCCTGGAAGAAGACCCATGGTCGTGACACATAACCCATTTCTTCACCAATTTGATAGTGTCCACACGCTGGTTGATGATGTTTTCCAGTGCACCTCTCAACCCCCAGAGTGGGAGCATAACTGGGTTACACTCATGGAAGAACAAGAGAATCGGTTTGCTGCTTCTGCCGGATTCGTCAACGAGTTCCATCTTGTTGCAAATTTTCTAAATGAATGCTTCCATTTCCGCATTGTTGCAAGGACGGATTTCACCCACAATTTTAGTTGGGCAGAGGAGACACATCTCCGTCTTTTGCTTGACTTCACCGGTGGCTTCCGTAGTCTTGCTGCTAGGTAAACCCTCCAAAGACGCACCAAGCGGCGGTGCCAACGTTCTGCCGCCGTTGCACGTACTATAGTCACCGGATTCCGACACCTCTATATAGGAGGCTGAAGCACAAGCATCAATTTGTCATCAGTCAGTGATTTTAAACTTGGCAATTTCTGTGAAGAATTTAAAAAACTTTTAATCACCTTATTCGCTGAGGTCTTCTGACGTTTGATCTCAAATATTGAGACAGTGGGAAACGTTTAAGCAGTGGTTTGACGAGTTTTCATCTTCGTCACTCAGGTCCAGCATTAACGCCCCAAATTCAACTAGCCAATATTCAAAGAACGGTTTAAACCAGGATGGATCCACCCATACATTTAAAGGAACACGAACGGCTGCTTTATGTTCTCCAATCCAAACACATTTATTATGCTAATATTTACATCTTCCGGGTGTCAAAGTAAACAGTTAATTAGGCAGACAGTTCAGTAGTTAGTTCCAAATATTAGCTTAAAATAAACACAGAAACGAACCTTGGTTTGCATAAACGTTGTCAATTTTTCTTGGGAATAGCGACTTTGAAGCTCCACAGGAGCTATTGGAAACAAAACTGCCTCATGAGTGACCTCAATCACTGTGATCATTGAAGTTTCTGTAGTCGGAACAATCACTTAAGCGACTCCTTGGACTAATGCTAGCGCTATGACTCGGTACCCAGACGGTATACGATTTAAATAAGGATTAGAAGCAAATTCAGCAACCACGTTTTCGAAATTGTGCATAGTACGCAATTTCAATTGACTTAGAGAGCTTCTGAAATCAGCTGGAAAACTTCAATATGACTAATTTTTAGCTGCAAAATCATTGCCTAGACATATCTTGCAAGGTTTGAAGTTTATGTTTCGCAATTTTGATTTGGTCGTGTAGAATTCAAGTTACCATCAACGCCTTTAGGCTTTTTTCTTGATAAGAATCGCCATAAGCGATAACGCACAAAGTATACTGTAGAACTGTTTACATCATCAATTGGATCGAAAGTAGCAAAAACCTTCAGCATGTCATTTATTATCATTGGATTCAAATTCGCTTATTCAAATTAAAAAAATAGCTTAAACATTCTGTCTGTCTTCTTCATATCTAGCTTTTGAAAGGGTGGATAGAGCTGCAGAAACTCTTTTAGTTTTTACAATTTGGGGTTTCCACCCAAACTCTTGGCCCTATCCCCAAGGGATGTGAACTGGATGTTTGGTGGGGGTGGGGGCGTCTTCATCAGTTTATTTTATTTCGGTTTACATGTGTTAAAGCAGGAGCAGGTGGTTTATTAAAGTTTTATTAAAAAGCTTGTTTTATTAAAGTATATTTCAATGGCTTACAAAATTAGATGCCAGTAAACACCAGTTTTGTTCCAAATTTCCTCCATCCAGTTGGTCACTTCATCAATCTTTTATGAAACTTTTGTTGCTCCCCCGGCTGCAATGTCTTTCCGGTCTTCAACTCAACCGTTCGTGTTATTTTTTGCCCATTCAAAGTCATTGCTCACCTTGTTTTGAACGTTAACAGTCCTGCCGTTTGCACTATTTGAAACTTCATCAGCGATCTCGTTTGCCGTATCTAAAACGTCATCAGTCTTTTTTTTGCGGTATTTCAAACGTCATTTAATTTTCAGGAGCATGAGTTTCTGTACAATCAACAGAAAACTTCATTAACAGGATGTAAGCAAGCAATTATCTACAACAAACAATGGCAATAGTTACTGTAGATTTTGGCGAGAATTACACGTTATTCAGAAAGCTGTAAAAGGATTTCATTGGACAAATTGACTGCTCATCCGTTTGCTCCTGATTTTTCTCAAGATTCCCAACTCCTTTGCAAAACATATTTTCTAATAAGCGATGAGCTTAGGCATGACGCGTTGTCATTCCATGTGTTTAGAAACAAGGTCATGGCTCTCATTTCTAGGCGGTTTCCGTTTATTCAACACACTGAATAAAGTTTCGGATGGGGCAGGTAGCCAATATAAAAATTTCAAAAACATTGCAAACTTTACCGCAACTGCGCATGAGAAATCAATCTGCAATTTCATGTCAACAGTTGGTGGTCAACGCTCTATTAGACTAAAGTCCAATAAGGATGGAAAGTTGATAGTTTAAGCAGATGTTATGTACACCCGACCAACTGGAATATGTATTTGTTTCTAAAGATTAAGAAAGCGAAATCCAAGAACGCCGGTACTAAGGTATGCAAATACTACCTGGTATACAATAATTCAATTGTATACAGGTGTAAATGGACGAAACTGTTGTTGCTAAACGTTATTCCAACACCAACCGGTATGGTGTAGCTATATGGAACCAGAAACAACACAAAATCTGTGAGTAAAACCAAATAGCTTAAAATTAATACTGTCAGAGCTCCTCTACCCACAAGGCATGTATTATTCATTGATTTTTGTTTTTAATTACAACCATACTTACCCATTGTTTGCAGTTTCTACCTCATCATAGATCTCAGTATACCCGCCTCCACCTAAAACCAACTCTCTTCCCCCCATCTCTTCAACGGTAATGGTAATAATCATTTTTAAAATATTACCACCTTCCGCGTGTTTTTAAGTTCTATCTTTAAAAGTCTTTCCAACTTTCTCTTTTTAAATGCAGCAATGCTTACTGCATATGCAAAATGCGGCGAAACCTCCATGTTGGATGGTATGAGATTAATCAAAACACCTACCACGCTGGGGCTAGGGTTAATACCAATGCTGAGGAAGAGGGAACGTGTTCTTGATGAAAAGAAAAGCGATTGACCTGTATAAGAGGTGCATTAGTTTTTGCTTATAATGCATGCTTTTTATTTAATTCCTCAATTTTTGTATACCGGTAATTGCATTTTTAAATACAAAAAATTATTACAAAACCATAATAAATCAAAGATAGTATGTCCATCTTACTCAAAACAAACACAATAAAAATCGTGAAATTCAGGAACTTTGTCCGATTTGTGGACGACGATGGTATGACTTAAAACCAACTGTGCCACATCGTCAATGAAATATGCCCTTTCTAATCATATATTATAAGCATATCTCACGCTCTCCTAAAACTACACAAACTAACAAATTAAATAACATTTCCTTAAACCGTTAAGTTACCGGCGGTAACCCCTCTTTGAACAATGCATACCTCACCTTCGGCTCTAAACTTTTACCTGTTTAAAATTTGCGCAATATCTCAAAGAGTTTGGTGAGAAAAATGGTTTTGCTCTCAAATACACAATGTAGTTATGTAAATCGTATACGATTTGTAATGCACCGCTTGTGACTGGGAGAACATGTCCATTTTGTTTTAGGGATATACGCAATGAAAAAAGGTTTCTTATCATGATCATCATCGTGCAGATTTGGATATCATATCATATTGCAATTCCTGTAATCTTGTTTTAAGAAATAAAGATTATGATTCTGGTGTAGTTAATAATGGCTCAAGTACGGAATTTACTCTACTGTTGCCAAAGCTGTGTCAGCGGTCCCTAGGTTTGGACTTTAAGATATATTCAGACAAACAAAAGCAAATATGCACCAACTGCATTTCAAAGAGCAACAGCAATTTGTAAACCTCAGTTGTATCTTGAGATGCATAATCTTTGTTGTATGCACAAGCAAAATACAATTTAAATAGTTTAACGTACATTTATACAGTAAACGTAAACACAAACACACCAATCGACAATGAGATGTTTGGGGAGATCAGGTATACATGCCACTGATAGCCACCTTAGTTCCCTTGTGAGTTAAATCCAGTACACTCAACCTGGCCCGTTTGAGTGCAAAATATCCATATATTTTCAATATATCCTCAACTTCTACATGGAGAAAATAATTTTATTTTCTCCATGTTTAAACATGTTTTACCCATGTCGTTTCGGGTCTAGGGCTTTTGCACGCGAGGGCCCTTGCACTCCATGACCAATTTGCACGCGAGGCCCTGTGCACGCGAGCGTTCTTGCACTCCATGCACTATGCACGTAAGTACATATGCACTCCATACATCATGCACGCGGGTAT
>JAQGAP010001328.1:0-20929 GCA_034697805.1 Orchesella bifasciata | reverse complement strand
GGTTCCCTTAATTAAGACACTAACTAAGGTTAATTAAGGATAGTAATTAAGCATAGCAATTAAGAATAATTCCCCTTCCCACATAATCCCAATATAAGGTAATACTAGTTCGAACTAGGTAAATCAATAATCCCAATCAATCAATATGTAATTGAGTATATCCGATTTCCTTTAGAATAAATGGGAACTCGTGAATAGTAATACACTATATATTTCTGTAGTTGATTATATAATTATTTCTGGATACTATTACGAATGGTATTTACTTTCATTCATTACTAGCAAGTATATCAGCTCATTTAATATTACTAGATAGCTTAAAGGCAAACTTCCCAATATGCAAGCTAGTTTTTCCTGTAAGGTGTTTGCGACTTTCAGGACCAAGTCTAAAATTCCTTACACCCATTTAAAGGATAAAACTTAATCACTTAAAAACGCTATACATGCACTGACGCACACATTGCTCTAGTATGTGATCTGCCATTTGATTTTATGCAGTAATGTAACAAATTACGTAATGCAATGCATTTAGTTAACGTACTGTGTATATCCTTTTCAATTCATTTGAAAAATAGTTCATCTACATTTTTTTTTTCAAATTGAACTTCATTCTCTGAACAAAAGCTAGTGACTGACGCTGTGACCTTACCAGAAACAGTAGAAAATACGCGATTACGGGTATATGTATTAGACCATAAAAGAAAATTTGATAAAAAGCGTCTTCAAAGTTTTTTTAAGGTGTCTATCGCATAGTACAGCAAATCTCTCAACAAAAGTATAGGATAGTGCTTGGTTGGAACATTGTAATGACTTACGACTGAAAGTTTAGGACAAATCCGCAAAAATTAAAGCGGGTCAAAATCGATTATTGGAAAAGCTTTAAGGGAAACGTTTTTTTCGTTGTAGTGGTTTTTTACTGAATACCTCTGAATATCCTATATCGTCATTTGTTTTATTAAAGTTGGAAAATACAAATCGATATTTTGAATCAATACATTATGGATTTCTCGAGAAAATTGTGTAAGGATTCGGAATAACACATTAGAATATAAGAAGAATTATGAACGAGCACTATATTGTTCAATGAGGACTGAAATTAAAAAGGAGGCCATAAGAAACATTAATGAATTTCACAAGTTTCAATAATATAGATTGCTTAGATATGCTTCATCGATCACAAAAAAAGGTTTGTACATTATTCTAAATCGTTTGAGCGCATTTGCTTCCATTTTTCTCACTTTCTTCAATTTTCTTTCCCCTATTATACAAGTCGCACACTCAAATTTTGCTTCCCTAACACACTTACATATAATCATGTTACAATACCTACTTGAGTTGGATATTTGGGCGAGTATAAGAATAAAAACAGGAAATATGGAAATGCCTAGCATTGTGATACTGCCGTACATAAAAAGAGGGACCTTGTCATACCCCTTGATAATCAGCCAGTAGGTAAAAATAAGGCCCCAGAATAGGGTTGATATGACCATACTCAAAAATTGTTCTAAAAGTGGCTTCATCAACAGGTATACCAAAGTTAGCTGCCTGTATTCCCTAATTCTACGCTTTAGGTTTATCTGTGGCGTTAACAGTAAATTAAGGTATTTATGGATGAGTGTCATAACGGAAATGAAATTAATGCCAATGTAAGAAAACGTTCTCGTACACTCAAAGCCCCCAAAAAGAAGTATCCACCGAAGAAAAAACGTGAATATAATATAGCCCGCCTTCTGTTCCATGGGTGGTCCAAGAAGGTCCTCAAAAACAAAATAGAAGACGTCAAAGCTGAAGTAAAGGGAGCTAAACATCACGACAAAAGGGGTTATCGCACATCCTATTGAAACCGAGTATGGTAATAGTTCTAATATTTCAATATTCCGCTCTTCTTTAAATCCTGCAGAAAAAATATAAAAAATTACATGTTAAGTGATAAAAAATACAAATAAAAGTAGTTTGCTGTTTACATACTTTCACAAAAAGCTGTTCTAATGGCTAAAAACTGATTAAGTCCATTTAAAGCGGTGTGGTTTTGCCATACAGCCTGTACGGAGAATAGCGACGCGTTAAGAGCAAAACCAGCTAGTATATGCATACAAGCGATCCCAGCGTGATAATTAGGCCGAGGTGAAATGAAATAATGGGTGAAAACATCATAAAAACTTGCAACAGCCAAGAGAAAGTTGAATGTTAATAAGATGAAGAATGAAACCCAGCGACCCGGTTTGATTGAGACCTCTACAGCTGATAATTCCGTATTCCAGTCAACTGGCAGCGGAACCATGTAGCTGAAGAGAAAGCGATGAAGCTTGATACTTTTTCTCAGCAATGGAGTCCACATTAGAAATTTTTCCACACCGACTAAATGTACTGTGATGAGAGAGAAAATAAAGAAGTTTCTTTTAGAAGTGGACTCACTGAACTGCAGCAACGAGCCCAGAAATAGAAGGAAAGTCATACGTGTGCTCGATTTGAATTATCTCACTTTTTTCTTTTGAATTTTAAACATTTAGTAGATTTTAAAGAATTTAGATTTATGTTAATATATATATGGGTTGGAAGAAAATTCAAACCATAAAAGTCCGTAAAAAGTACCTGATTATGAAGTTTTTTTTCCGAAATGTGGGAGGAAAAAAATCAGTCGATTGGCTTATAATCAGCTTCCAGATCGAATGTCCAGACGAGTGGGTGGAACTAGACAATAGGAATGCTTATATAAATGCATAGTTTTTCTTATCAGCGGAGTATAACGGGGCAATCAACTACCTCTTGGGATTCTTTTCCGTAGTATGTATATCAATTTTGTATCAGACGTACTTATGCGTCATTAAACACGTGAATCGCCAAATTTTACTGCATAAAAAAATTTTTAATATGAATTTTTTTACAGAAAATAAACTGCTCTATCAAATTGTTTTTGTGCCCTACACTTACCCTAAACCGTTAGTTTATTGCACAATTCAAACCAGATGCGATACCATCCTTCCATATAGAAATTTGCTGATTTATTATGTAGCCTCCAGCTATATGCTTTCAAAAGATTTATGTTACCAGAATGTTTTTTGGTCTGGTTGGGTACATGAAAGTATCCATGTATTTCTGGTAAGCCCTTTAGGTTGCTTTCCAATCCATTAGGTAGCTTTAGTTCTGAGAATGCGAATTTGAAATGATAAAATTTGGAGCCGGGGTAGGATATTATTTCTAAAAAAATTTGTACAAACGTTACCGGATAATGTATGGGCGTCGATAACATTAAACAATAGTTTCGCATTTAAAATAACGTATTTTACCTCGGAATTCAGTTCCTTGGTATCAAATGTATTTCTCCCTCAAACGTCGAATTCTGCTGATTTATTGAAACTGAGTACCTAACCCATGGGAGTGGTTTATTCCAAATAAGTAACAGGGAGCTTATTTCACTGTATCATGTATCAAGTAAGAGAGTACGTGTACCCAAAAACATATTTAACATGGGTTCGAAAATTTTGGTAGTTGAAGTACATTAAAATATAGCCAAACTCCTGAATTTATTTGATACGTACCTGAGTTAGATGCAATAGCCTTATATTATAAAGATAAACAGCTTGCTTCTAAAGGGATATGGCACTACGGTATATTATTTGTATTGCGGTTCTAGCAATTTCGTTTTTCGCACGTCAACTGTCTCCGGATCTTTTCGTTGCTATTTTAATATTTTATAAGTCATGCTTGTATTTTAATAAACTAATTTTATGACCCAACACGTCGCAAACCAATAATATGATCACAGACAATTATTATTAAAAGTTCCATTAGATTATAAAGAAATTTAATTATATTTGCCTTATAAGTCCGAAATATTACGAAGTGTCTTAATTAACCAACGACCTCCAATCGGCCACTGTTCCACATACATTTTTTTGTTTTTTAACGGTTTAAAACGAGTGAACTTTCAAGGAAAACTTTACCAATAATCGATTTTGGACTTCATTATATATTTTGTGCACTAAACTAATACGTAGCATATTTTAACAAAACGCCATCCTATGCTTTTAAGAAAAATTTGCCGAATTATAGGATAGCCACCTTAAATACACTTTTACAAGATCTAACGCTATTAGACTTTTGTCAAACTTCAGTTAAATATCCATGTACATAATAACAATGTATGTCTGATACGTATACCGACAGCAAAGTACCAAAAGTTCTGCCTGGAAATGCTCTAACGTTCCACCGTCCAAGAGTTATTGTACAAGGTACAACAGATAACGAGCATATTTGAACTACAGAAGTATAATATATAGTATAAGAAGTATAAGAAGTAAAATATATATGAGGTAGTTTTTAACCTGAATAATTTATTGCAACTTTCAAGATGTTCACTTCTAAATAAAATGATTTAAAATTTTAGTCGCTATCAACGACGGTAGTTCTGTAAAAAAGGGATTAATACATGCTCATTTATTCCCCAACCAAAAAAGATTGCAGGTACTTGTTTTAAAATAAAATATCAAACATTTCTCAAAAGTTCAAAATCCTTGAGAGTTATATTTAAAAATTCACAATATTAATTACATGCACACAGGTAACATAAAATTATCAGATAACTTTTCTTTAAATACGAAGGATGGCCACTATATATTGACTAAGTTCAATGCGTTGCGTCATTGCTTACATTACCACCTAAAATCCCGAAGTCCAAACCTGATGTTACTTGTGACTGCATAGCAGATCGTTCGGTAGAGAATTTCCACGTGTTTTGCTTTTTAACGTGGATACGTTTTATGCTTTTAACTGAGACTGTCATCTTCATATTATGATTCTAAAATATGAGTTTATTAAAAGGCAACAAAACAATTGGACTGACAAATAACAGAAATCGACCGACAATTTTAACCGAAAACGTAACAAAAGAATTATGCGTTTTCTGGAAGAATAAATTTACTTGTAATTGAAACTTGTAACAATGTATTAGAAACCTGCAATATTCGAAATTTATCCCAAAATTACATCAAATTTTTATTAGAAGACTTGTTCCCAATGACTGACTACTATTTTAAACACTAATCGCCGCGTTACTTTAATTAATCTGCCAAACTGTTGGTGACAACTCTCGCTGTCTAATTCTTTCAAGGCAACTATGTAATGATATTTCGAAGGCTTCTTGTTGTCAAACATTTGTAAAGGTGTATGTCCATCTTACAGCTGTATTTTTATATAGGTTTATTTTGAAGATATATTAGGATAAGTATAGGAGCTAGGCAACAAACCACCTTTTGATGGCACAATATTTACATTTCATTTACTGTTTTAAAGTGTAGTATTTCACTGGAAAAGGAAGTTGCTACCCGCCTCCTTAACGTTCAGCCGAGATTTAAAAATAATATTTTACTGAAATTCATCAGAGCTGTAGGTACTAATGATTGAAACAAAGTTTGAAGATACTTGCAATTAACTGATATTTAACATGCATAAGTGGGATATGCGCCAAAACCTACGGAAAATAAAAACTTAGCATCTATAGACAAGGGATTTCCAAATCGTTGTTGCGAGACTTAATAACAACGTCTTGTCTTGCTTCAATATTACTACTTATAATACCTGTGAAAGATATTAGTAACACTGCGAACCGAATGATTTTTAAAACTCCTGGAAGACAAACGGTTTTTGTACGTCTACCGGATTAACTGAGTACGTAACGAGGTTCTCAGGCAACGTATAACAAACAAATTGGTACCGAAAAAGGCCTGTGAAACTACATGAGGCAAAATTGGACATTGTGCAAAGTAATAAAATTATAAAGACGGGGACCAATAACTGAATCAGTGGTAATGAAAAAAAGCGATGGAATTCATGTTAATCGACTGGATCGTTTGTTACCCTTATTATTTTTATAGCAATAAGCAGCAAAACATTTATACGCAAAATAAGTAAATCTTTACTTTGGTTGAAATAAAATGATAAGGATTTTTGTGCGAAGTATTTGAGTCTGAACTGAGGTTTGAGCATTTCGTGAAGCTCAACTGAACTTCCGAGTCGCTCAGCTGCTTAAGAACGCTTTGGAACGCTCTGTTTTCCACTTCCTCAAAATCCGCAATTTACAAAGTCCTCCTACTTAGTAGGGCGTCTATTGTAAAACTGTCCTAATTTTCAAAGACTTGTGAAATAAATTGACTACTATAATAATAATAATAATAATAATAATAATAATAATAACAAACATTATTTTTGCACGCATTTTAAATTTGAAGTCAACAGGGCAATTTGCATATTAAACTCACTTTGATTCTTTACTAGCCAGTACGCTTTTAGAGAGACCGGAGAGGACTTAGAGTGTTCGTTTGTTGATACATTGCTTCAAACAATATTTAGGCATGCATCAGTAAAACACTTGTGCAAAAGATTTATCCGGTATGTTGCATTGATGATACGTTTGACTCTCAAAATATTGTAAACTTATGTCCATTTTTAAATGAACCGAGAATGCATTATGACAAGCTCAGTGTTTGAAAAGAGCAACGAAATCCAAGAACGGAGCAGTTGGTGAAATGATTTTCAACGCCTACCATTTGATATTTGGACAGCGGAAACTAGCATGAATTGTTCATTAATCTTTTGCCATTGTTTGAATTGTTGATGTCGTAATCTGCTGAAATGTAATGTGATCAGACAAAGTTGCACACAAAGATAATTATGTTGAATTGGTGTAAATTATGGGATGCTCGAGCGTATATATCAAATCACTTACATTGTCTCTTTTTTTCAAATGTCCACAAAATACACAAAAAACAAGAAAAATGAATGTTTTTTTAACCAAAATATTATGTGAGATTCAGAGTAGATATAAAAAAGATGGAAAAAAGATTTACTCCATTTTTACATGTAAAAAATTTTAAATACATGGATATTCTGGGAAATATGGAGAAACTAGTTTACTATTTGACATACTGTTTCGCAGATTATAGGCCCATTATAACGTTAAAAGATGCTATCTAACAGTTGATACACCTACGACAAGTGTTATGAAACCAATAAAGCATTCTTTAAAACTGGTCAAGGAAAACTATAAGTAACATTTTACGAATTTTTCAGTTGCATGAACCAATTACATACTATGTAAATCCATTGTTTTGTTAGTGCAGGATATTTTGGTCATGAAAAAAAACGTAATTCTACATTTTAAGACAGAAAACGTTTTACAGAGTAAGAAAATTTTGCATATAATTATTGCTTGGACATAATTCATGTTCGAATTCAACCCAAATTGGGGTTTTTGTTGAAATACATTACAAATGTATCCATCGACATTGAAAGATTCTAAAAACCATATCAGTTAAAAGGCTCGTTATAGTGTTAGATCTTTGGTAAATCAGGGTTATTCTCACTTTCTACAATCTGATTTCTTACTATTTCAATGAAATTTAGGCTAAATGATTCGGCTTTGGGGTTGTAATTTCATATAAACATTTTTCCATGTATCCATAACTTCTACAGGTAGAAAAAATTTTATTTTCTCCATGTTTAAACATGTTTTATCCATGTCGTTTATCCATAATATGTTTAAATAACCCTGAGACTACTTAAAAACTACCTGACTTTTGAGAAATAAAACAGAAACTGACGCCCATTTTTAAATAGGAATATGGTCATAAGAATTTTTTTGTGCAACCTTTTACCTCTTGTACTTTTTTAATTCGATACCAGGAGCACCTATGGATATCACCAGTAAAATATCAAATTCAATTTAATTTCGCCAATACATTTTTTTTGAGTCAGAATGTTTCAGAAAATTTTGTCAGGCTTTAGATTAACACGGTGTAGAATATAAAATGGCATAAAATCAATTGTAATACTGGTAATACCGCATATCGATGGCAGGCAAAGAATTGAACTTAAGTCGTTTTAGGGTCTATAAAAAACGGCTTTTTCTACTGAATCTAAAATTCCATACATACACCAAAAACAGAGTTTGCAAAATCTTTTATTTTCCATATATTGGTGAACTGTTAATTTTTTGCCATCACAAAATTAAAAAATAGCAAGAACTTTTGTGACGGTAAATTTCATGACATAAAAACCATTTCCATTTTTAAGTTTCTTTAAGTATCAATATGTGCAAACAAATTTGCATTAAATACTCAGTTTGCCAAAAATTGGCATAAAGCCGTTTCTTATTTATCCTGAAACGAGATACAACCCTTTCTATTATAATTATTATAAAGTCCAACTATTATAACAACAGAAACAAGTGACGTCCGTTACTTATTACCAAAAAAACGACATAAGTCCAATTCTTTGCGTGCTATCGATATATAAAATCAATTTTAACATACAAAATGGACAGAAGAATTTTGACAGGGAAACCGTTGTAAGTCTCACTGCTTTAAATTTGATACTGAATACCTGTGAACTTCGCAGATCAAATATTGTCGGATTTTGTATTTAGGTTAGAATATACAGTAAGTTCAAACGATTTCTGACCTTTTTAAACTCAATGTCTCATGAATAATTTTTTGTGCCTAAAAAGACCATGTAAAAGTAAGTAGAAAGAGACCAATATTGTATGGGGTTCGTTGATACTCTCTTACCCGGATGACCTGAAAATAAAAGGAGATATTGATTTTCGCGTTCAATTTTCAACAAAATGACCATAGATTTGGTGCTTAGATCAACCAACCGGCTCACCGGTGGGAATTTTTCACCGTTTCCTAAAAATCTAATTTGATTAGAAAATATAGCATGTTTTAAAAATAAAGTTTTGCGGTTCTTGCATCCACTTACCTTGGTGTCTTGAAACCAAATAATTATAGTTGAACTTTTAATCTTATTAAATCGAGCCAAATTAGATTTTTATGAAACCGCCGAACCAGAAGCGGTGTGGCTAATATTTAAAAATGTTAATGTTTTTGTCAATTTATGAGTTGTCCAGTTGATGTATTTTCGGTATGATATTATTTGTAATAAGTAGCAAACTACAAAACCTTTTAAGTTCTTATCTTTATTGAATTGCTGTAAAAGTTAGGAAAGATCACAGCGGTAGAATAATGTTCTTAAATGTCATTAGTTTACAGATAACGTAAAATTCTTTTTCTGCAAAGTTCATTTACACAAAATAATACAATTCTACAATACTAGCTGCCATGGATTGGGCTTCGCCCCAATGAGGACATTCAATCAGCGCTTCCATCATTGGAAGAATGAGAACTGGCTATGTGCACCACATCATATGATATTCCGTCATTGGAGCTATGCAAATAGACTATTTCCAACCAATCATATGATATTCCGTCATTGGAGCTATATAAATTTGCCATTTGCATCACATCATATGATATTCCGTCATTGGAGCTATTTAAATTGGCCATTTGCGTCACATCATATGATATTCCGTCATTGGAGCTATTTAAATTGCCCATTTGCGTCACATCATATGATATTCCGTCATTGGAGCTATTTAAATTGGCCATTTGCGTCACATCACATCGTATGATATTCCGTCATTTGAGCTATGCAAACTTACTATTCCGTCATTATGTTCCATCATAATATATTTCGTATTCCGTCATAGTTCATGGAACGCTACGGGGCGTTCAACAAAAACAACTGCAAAAAATTTACAACTTTTCACTAACTGGCATCAACGTCAGTTTCATTTAAAAGGGCGGATGATCTTTGCGGAACGGATCCCTTATCGACTTAAAAATGTGTACATTCCCCCGACAACATTTATGAACCCCCCTTGCTTTAAAGGGCAAATTTTACATGTAAAGGTATGCCACATAACGTTAAAAGGGAATGCTTCAACATACACGGCTTTTTCGTGCGTTTAAGTAATGATTCGACGTATAGACGTAATAATACAAAACAGTAGAGATAGACGAGTAATCCAATGTTTACTGATCCAATAGGATATAAAATTGGAAAAAAAATCGGTTGTTTTTGGTCAAATTTGAACTGGTCCATGATAACTAAGATAACCATCGGAAGCGTTTTCTAGTAAAATGTGTTTTTCTTCTTATCAAAAAACTCCAAAGGTTACAGTAGTCGTCTGCACCTGTTAAAATATGTCCAATAAAAACCGATGTACAGTAGACAGGATAATATATACTTTGAAAATCTAGTCAATATCTAATTATAACCAGTGGAACGTAATTTAGTAGCATATTTATTTCGATTTAATACAATCATAAATCGGTGCTCTATCATGTAATAAAAAAGTTGTGTACATTATGCTAGATCTGCAGTACAATACTACTTTTTCAAAGCTGTTAATTTTCATTCAATCTTGGTTCCGTTCTATGAATTTCAACATTTCTTATCATTATTAAGATCATTTGAGTACTGTGTTATTAAAAGGTTAATATTGATTCCTAAATACACAATTTAGACATGCTTTAAACATATATTTTCCAAACAAACAAACCACGTCATAGAATGAAAAATTTCGTACCTTAGGAATTTCGGTTACAGTATCCTTTTTGGTTTTTAGTTTCAAACTAAAAGCCGGTTGTTAGCGTAAAGATTGTAGATAATAATCCCAAATGGAATTGAGGGTTATCGTTGTCCGTGGGACCAACGTTTTATGGAGGATCTTTGTATTTTCTAGAAGATTCCTTAACACAATTTTCCCTTAGCAATTTCCATTCTAGTAAACAAGAGTTCCATAGCTTCATAACATCACCCTCATCAAAGGGAAGATAAGGTACAACAATTTTCAAGTACTTTGACTTCATTCAAAGAAAGAAAGAAATATTTTTAATTAAAAAGACATCGTCAGCGAAAACTCTATATTACCAACGAATCAAACAACCTGTTAACCTGGTTATAAACAACACCCATAACAAACTCCTCATCAATCACTATGAAAGGCCGGTAATGCATCCTCAGCCTTATCAATGAGCTCGCTTCCATCCTTCTTCCTTTTCTCTCGCTCCACTCGCCTTGCTTTCTTGTTGTAAGCAATAACTTGGCCTCCTTCACACATCCCTCCGTCACCTCCTTGCAACAACCACTCACCTTCGAAATTTGGGCAAGAACCAGAATAAAAACAGGAAAAAATGAAAAACCCGCTGCTGTGAACAGGACGTACATAAAAAAGGGGATCTTTTCGTAGCCCTTAATAATAACCCAAAAGACAATAATAAGACCCCAAAACAGATTGGAAATAAATAAACTTAAAAACTGCTCCACCCACGGTTTCATCCATCGATTGGTCAATACTAAAAGCTTATAGTATTTGATTCTGGTAGGAAGATTGATCTGGGGTGAAAGCAGCAGCTGAAGATATTTACGCGTTAGTGTTATCAGGGTTATGAAATTGACTCCAATATATGAAAACGTCCTTGTGCATTCGAATGCCCCAAGAAGTAAAATAAACCGGATAAGAAATGTGACTAGAATAGGAACAATTTCCTGATCTTCTGGAGTTCCAAGAATGTCTTCAAAAACGAAGAAGAATGGATCAAAGCGCAAGTATAACGAGGTAAATATAATAACCACGGGCAGCGGTGCACAAACTATGACCACAACGGTTGTTGCGATTTCTAGCGCATTGATTTTAACGGGTTCTCGAAATTCTAAACAATACAGAAATTTGTAGGTAAAAGTGAATGTATATGATTTTAATTATTAAAAACTACTTACTTTCACGCAGTTCTATTCTCAGCTTGAAAAACTGGTTGATGCCCGCAATGGAACTGAAGTTTTGCCAAACTGTAACAGTCGACAGAAATGCTAAATTAAGAGCCAGCCCTGCTGTGGATAGCATGACTAATGTGCCAAGGTCGAAGTGTGGACGCTGAGTAATAAAAAAGTGGGAAAGAACGTCGTACGCACTCGCTGTTGTCAGGAGAAAATCGAATGTCATGAGAATTATGAAAGGAATCCAACTTGAAGGATTTGTTTTAGTGGACAAGAATGTCATCTCAGGATTCCAATCTATTGGCAAAGGCGCCATGTAACCGAACAAGAACTGATGAAGTCGTATATTATGTTTTAATAGTGGCGTCCACATTTTGCAGGCCAGTTTCCAAAATATATTCAACCCTTTTAAGTAAAGAGCACCTAAACTTGTGAAAAGTAAAGTTTTAAACGAAGTGGGGAACTTTTTCTCACACGGACTCTTTTTCTTGGAACAAAATGTAAAACATATATGCTCAAAAACAAAAAATAAAGCATTGGCTTGTGTTTTTCTTCTTCAGACAAAATGTTATGTGAGCTTACACGAAAAAGTACCTCGATTTTGAGAAATCCAACAAAAAATGAAGCCCAGTTTTAGATGGATGATATGTCCACTACAATTTTGAGTTGAACTTTATAATCTATTTTTCTAAATTTGATAGCAAATACCTGAGGATATTACTACTAAATTATTCAAATCAATTGGATCCGGCAAATAACAAGTTTTAAAAAAATCAATACGTCTGGGGAAAATGTTTTTGGCGTCGGAATTTATAAGGTTTATAAAATGTTTTCTATATTGCTAAAACTGTGTATGTAAAGTATAAAACGAATTTTTTACATACACAATGGTCACAAGCAGTTTTAATTTTTTTTGTAAATCCTGTTCACTTTAAAGTTTGATTCTGAATACCTATCTGCATCATTTTAAATTCGAGAGTTAATGCCAACAATGTTTTTGGGTATTCAAGTTTGACCAACTAGAGTGATACAAATTTATATATCTCATGCTTCATTCAGCATGCTTTATTGAGAGCTTTTTTATTTATGCTAGGTTTGTGCGAAAATACCAGAACTTTGGTTGGATTTTTCTGAATTTTTTTACGTAGCAATTTTTTAAACAAGAGTTCCACAAATTGGGCGCTCTGATGATCAGTCCGATTTTTAAGAACGTTACATACTGGATCACCAACGATTCAAATAGTCAGTTGATCTGCTTATACGTAACGATCATTACAACCTTCTCACTTTGAAGTATGTAATGTATCCTTAGCCTGATCAAGAAGCTTGCATAATATTATTTTTCCATTTCTGCCCCTTTTGAAAATGTCTTGACTGAAACCAACCATCCATTCTAGTTTATATGAAATGGGCATTACCACTAGCTTTGGATTGGAATAAAAGTATCCTGGTAAACCGGATTCAGCTAGTTGTAAAGCTAACCATTTGAAAGCTTTTGGTATGTTTAACTGTTAACGAATTCTTACCTCCTTTGTAAATTTGGATTCTAAAAATCGTTTGTGCAAATATTATCGAATATAAAATATTTTAACTCATCTCTTTTTCTCATCATCTCTTACGTTTTAAATCCAGTTTTATTCAATAAACGGTATAAGTATATGTAGATGTCTACTACGCAACAATATTTCTATATTCCATATAAATATACCAATAATAGTACAGGGAGTTCATGTACTAACGAAATATTACTGCATTCATTAAAGAGTACATTATTTGCAACTTTTATAAAATTTAAAATCAGGAAGTCGTGAATTGAACTCCGTTAAAAATAATACATGTAAAGCCAAGGAGCTCGCTTCCATCCTTCTTCATTTTCTATTTTTCCACTCACATTGCTTTCTCTTTGCAACCAATAACTTCGCCTCCAATACACACGCCTCTATCATCTTCTTGCAGTACCCAATCATTTTGTCAATTTTGGCGCGAACGAAAATGAAAGTGTAACTTCAATGACGAAGATGAATGTTTTTCCGGAAACGTGTTTATTTTTCTGCGACAAAATTGATAAGCTTACTAAACATTACCTAAAAACTGGAATAATGAAGCAGCGTCACATGTTTTTTTTCCTTTCAATACAAGATGTTATACAAGCTTACATAAATAGTACCCGAACTTTGAGATCCGACATACAAATTGAAGTCAATTTTTACATGGAAAATAGAGATACAAGCAATTTTTCAGTAAAATCTTTTGAACTTCTCATTCTCTTTTCAATTTGACAGGAAGTACCTATAAATATTCCATATTAAACACAAAATTCAATCCACTTCAGCAAATAACAAAAATCTTCAAATATTCTTCAATAATAATAATAATTAATAATAAATAATAATTAATAATAAAAATAATAATCTTCAATAATCAAAATCAATTCTTAGGTAAAAATTGTCGGGCTAAGGAATAACATGGTCGAGAATATAAAGTTTAAAAAACATTTTCCATGTTGTCATACTATAGACAGAAGGCATAAAATAAAAAGACTCATTCGCTTTAAAATTTGATACTAGATACCTGTAGACATCGTCACATTTGTTATTCGAGTTGGAAAATAACATGTAAAACGACAACGAATGTGTATTGTTGTGTCATGAGAAAAGCATAAAAGGATTCGGAATACCATGATTCAGATTACAAAGAGTTTAAAAAACCTGCATGACTGATATTACAAATCGAAAATGCGTGTATATGAAAATGTCAGCCATTATCGATTTCAAATCCTAGAATTAAAGCCCACTTTCGGTACTTGATATAATATATTCTGAATGGTAGACATTTGCAAAAGGGCCAATATGAGGAGTTCCCAGTTTTGCAGGCACTCCAATTTCTCTTGCGTTTGGGTCAAATTGATCTAAATCTTTGTATACTAATCTTCTACCCTTAACGAAGCATTTTCAAGACGTTTTGGAATTCAAAGAATTACTTACAAAATCCCAGAATTAATTTTGCTTTAAGTATTACTTTGTTTTATACTTCCTAAAAAACTATAAGCGTTTAAGGTCTTGTGAACAAAATAAAACTCTTACAAACACGCGCAAAGTGGGCACTCCTTCTCTTATTGTCCCGATTGAAAATATATCAACCGAAACCAACCATTCATTATCTTTTATATGAAGCTTTACCACTAACATAAATTTGGATTGGAAGAAAATAACCCTGTCAATCCGAATTCATACGCTAGAGATCATTATTTAAAGTGAAAATGAGAAACTTTGGACCGATTACATTTAATTCATTTATAACCTACCCGTTGTAAATGTGGATTACAAAAATCGTTTTGCAATACAATAGGAAGAAAATACTTTAAAACAAATATGTATAGTGGTTGTACTAAATTTAATCAAGTTTTATTCATTTAACTGCATAATAATATACTACGCAACAATATTTAGTTACTAATTATAGTTTAGTTTTTTGTCTACATTGATTCCCTTGAGTAAAGCAAAATTACATGAAACAGACATATAGTCAAATGCGGGTACTCTGTGTGCATTAAATATTGCTCTTTTTAAAGTAAAAGTACCTGATTTGCACATTGTCGTAATTAATAGTCCATAAGTTTGAAATGAAATAAAATTGAATACTACTGCTCTAAATTGTTTTAAATTCTAAATCACCAACGAATCAAACAACCTGTTAACCTGGTTATTATAAACAACACTCATCACAAACTCCTCATCTATCACTATAAAAGGCCGGTAATGCATTCTCAGCCGTATCAAGGAGCTCGCTTCCATACGTTTTGCATTTCTCTCTTTCCAGTCACCCTGCTTTCTTTTTGCAAGCAATAACTTTGCCTCCATCACACACAACTCTGTCACTTTCTTGCAGCAACCACTTACTTCAGAAATTTGGGCAAGAACAAGAATAAAAACAGGCAAAATCGAAAACCCCGATGCGGTAAAAAGGACGTACATAAAAAACGGAATTTTTTCGTAACCCTTAATAATAATCCAAAAGACAATAATGAGAACCCAAAAGAGATTAGAAATAAATAGACTTAGAAATTCCTCCAACAACGGTTTCATCCACCTATTAGTCAAAATCAACAGTTTGTAGTATTTGATTCGGGTAGGAAGATTGACCTGGGATGAAAGCTGCAACTCAAGATATTTACGCATTAAGATAATCAGTGTTATAAAATTGAGACAAACATATGAAAATGTTCTCGTGCATTCAAATCCCCCAAGAAGTAAAATAAATCGGATAAGAAATGTTACTAGAATAGGAACAATTTCCTGATCTTCCGGAGGTCCAAGAATATCCTCAAAAACAAAGAAGAAAGGATCAAAGCGTAAGTATAACGACGTAAATAGAACAATCATGGGTAGCGGTCCACATACTAGGGCGACCACGGTAGTAGCAATTTCTAACGCGCTGAATTTAATTGGTTCTCGAAATTCTAAACGAATGTAATTACAGATTAAAGCAGGTTAATGGAAGTGAAAGCACAAAAAATACTTACTTTGGCATAGTTCTCGCATCAGCTTGAAAAACTGGTTGATTCCCGTAATGGAACTTAAATTTCTCCAAATAGTAACCGTAGTCAGAAATGTGATATTAAGATTAAGACCGGCTGTCGAGAGCATGGCAAAGGTTCCCAGGTCAAAGTGAGGACGGTGGGAAATAAAAACGTGAGAAAGAACGTCATATACACTCGCTATGGTAAGGAGAAAGTCGAATGTCATAAGAACTGCGAAAGAAATCCAACGGGAAAGATTTGTCGTTGAGGTCAAGTGTGTCATCTCAGAATTCCAATGAATAGGTAAATGTGCCATGTAACCGAAGAGGAGCTGATGAAGCCGAATATTAGCTTTTAATAGTGGCGTCCACATTATTGAAATTTATGAGCGAAATCCGCACAAACCATTAGTGCAAAGAGTAAAAGCGCCTAAACCTGAGAAAAGTGTAAGTTTGAATGACGTGAAGGATTTTTTCCCTGAAACAGGATTATTTTTCTGGTGACAAAATCGAAGACATGTCTAAATATTGCCCAAAAACACTGGAATAATAAAGCAGCGTCGAATGTTTTTGGACAAAATATTATGAACTTACATAAAAAGTACCTGGACTTTGAGAATAAAAACAAAAACTGTCAATTGTTACATGGATAACATAAATACAATCAATTTTCCTGTAAAACCTTTTAAATTTCTCATTCTTTTTTCTATTTGACAGAGAGTACCTATGAATATTCCTGATAAAACACAAAATTCAATTTAGCAAATAACAAGAATTTTTAAAATCAATACGTATTGATTTTTACCCACGCATGGGTAAAAATTCTCAGGCTTAGGAATAACATGGTCAAGAATATATAGTTTAACAAACGTTTTCCGTGTTTATACTGTAGACATAAGGCATAAAATAAAACCAATTTTTATATACAAAACGGTCACACACATGTTTGCAGGAAAGCTTATAAAACTTATTCGCTTTAAATTTTGATACTAGATACCCGTGGATATCGTCATATTATTTTTCGAGTTGGAATATAACAAGTAAAACTTCAACCAATGTATACGGTTGCGTCATGAGAAAAGCATGATAGGATTCGGAATAACATGGTTCAGAATATATAAAAGTTTAAAAAACAGGCATGACTGATATTCAAAACCGAAAATGGGTGTTAAAAAATGTCAGACATTATTGACTCCAAGTTAAAAAATCACCTTTAGTACTTGATATAAAATATTTTGAATGGTAGATGTAAGTAAAGGCATTTGCAAGAGGGCCAAAAAAGGAGTTCCTAGTTTGGTAGGCACGCCATTTTCTCTTAGTTTTATTCAGTAAACTGTATAATAACATACTACGTAGCAATATTTAGGTACACAAAGTACAATATTGCTCTATTTAAAAAAATACATTTGCATCTGGTCTTAATCATTAGTTAAAAGTAATGAAATTAAATGCTTATGCACATAATTTTTTAAAATTCTAAATCACCAAAGAATCAAACAACCTGTTCACCTGGTTGTAAACAACATTCAAACTCATTACAAACTCTTCATTAATTACAAGTCGATAGTGCATTCTTAACCTGATCAAGGCGCTCGCTTCCATTCTTTTCTCTTTTCTTTCTTTCCACTCACCTTGCCTTCTCGTTGCTAGTAAAAACTTAGCCTTCTTCACACATTCTTCCGTCACCTTTTTACAGAACCCCCTAACTTTGGAAATTTGGGCAAGAATTAGTATAAACACAGGAAAAATGGAAATTCCCAATGCAACAAACAAGACGTAAATAAAAAATAGGATTCTATTATAACATTTAACTATAATCCAAAAGGTGAGGATGAAACCCCAAAAAACATTAGAAATCGATAGATAAATTGATTTACGAACGGCTTCATCCATCTATTAGTCAATACCAACAGATTATAGTATTTGATTCGGTTAGGAAGATTGACCTGGGGTGAAAGCAGTAGCTCAAGATATTTACGCATTAGGGTAATCAGCGTTATGAAATTGAGTCCAATGTTTGAAAACGTTCTCGTGCATTCGAATGCACCAAGAAGTAAAATAAAATAGATAAAAAAGGTAACAAGAATGGGAATAATTTCCTGATCTTCCGGAGGTCCAAGAATGTCCACAAACTAGGGCAAGAACGGTGGAAGCAATTTCTAGCGCATTGATTTAAATCGGTTCTCAAAATCCTAAAAACAAATTTAACCATTAATTTGAGGTAATGTAGTGAGATTGAAAGCAGAGGAATTACTTACTTTCACAAAGTTCCGTCCTGATTTTGAAAAACTGGTTGATTCCCGCAATAGAACTGAAATTTTGCCAAACCGTTGCTACCGACAGGCATGTAAAATTGAGAGCAAGACCGGCTGCGGAGAGCATAATAAAGGTGCCCATGTCGAAGTGCGGACGAGGGGATATAAAAATGAGTAAGGACGTCATATACACTCGCTATGGTCAGGAAAAAGACGAATGTCATGAGAACTGTGAAAGAAATCCAACGGGAAATATTTGTCGTAGGGGTCAAGCGGGTCATATCAGAATTCCAGTCAACGGGTAAAGACACCATATAGCCGAAGACAAGCTGATGAAGTTGAATATCAGCCTTTGGTAATGGCGTCCACATTTTTGTTAAGATTTTCTCCGCAGTTGCATTTAAGAAATCCGTACAAAAGGTTTATATTAATTGTAGCAAACATCTTAATTAGAGTAAAGTTTCACTTCGAATGATGTGGACGAACTTTTTTCTCTTAGGGTTAAAATAGAAAACGTGGCTACACATGTACTACCCGAAAACACAAATATCGAAGCAGCATGTTTTCTTATCCGAAATGTTATGCGAGGATTTATTAAAAGTACCTGACTTGAGAAATATAGCTAAAACTAAATTCCATTTTTACATGAAAAAAAAGTCACCTGCATTTATTCCGTAAAACATTTTAACTCAAAACAGTTTTAAATTTCATACGGAGTACCTGTGGACATTCCTGGTAAAATATTACATTCAATTGAATTTGGAAAATAATAAGAATTTTTTGATTAACTACGTAAAGGAAAAATGTGTCCGGCGTTTTAAAAAAATATGGGAAAGAACATAAAAAGTTAATAAAAACAAGCTGTATCCTGTTAATACAGTAGAAATTAATCATAAAACCAAATCAATTTTTTACACAATAAAAGAAAAAGGTTTTTCAAGGGAAACTTTTGAGACTCATTCGTTCAAAAATTTGATACCGAATAATAAAGGGAACATCGGATTAAATGTCGTTGCATTGTCAATTCAACATGGAAAATAAAATGATTATTTTCAATCAATATGTATGCCTATGGGAAAAGTTTCGGAAAAACATGGGTCCGAATAAAAAGAAATTTAAAAACGTGCTTTGTACTGGGTGATGCTATAGAGTTAGTTTGAAAGGGTTCTATAAAAACTTCAGATATTATTGATTTTCCGAAAGTTTTAAAAGGGATGACAGTAGTTAACTTTAATAATTACAGGCTTCAAAATTGAATAACATTGTGTAAAGTGCAGCTATGAAACAAGTTGAAAAGATTTAAGTGCCGGACTACAAGTACGAGCGAAATATTAATATTATTTATTAAAAATCACATTGATTGCATTTTTTACTAATTCTTCGCGAATAAATCAAAAAGTTTTCACATCTATTTAAAAACCAGCACAATTCTTAGTTTAACATTAAACTAAATTACCAACGAATCAAATAACCGGTTTACCTGATTAAAAACTACCCCCATTACAAACTCCTCATCAATTATTATAAAAGGTCGATAGTGCATCCTTAGCCTGATCAATGAGATCGATTCCATCCTCCTTCCTTTTCTCTCTCTCCACTCGCCTTGCTTTCTCGTTGCAAGCAATAACTTTGCCTCCTTCACACATCCTTCTGTCACCTCTTTGCAACAACTACTCACTTTAGAAATTTGGGCAAGAACCAGAATAAAGACAGGAAAAACGGAAATTCCCAATGCTGTGAACAGGACGTACATAAAAAACGGGATTTTTTCGTAACCCTTAATGATAACCCAAAAAACAAGAATGAGGCCCCAAAACAGATTTGAAATAAATATACTTAAAAACTGCTCCACCAACGGTTTCATCCACCGACTAGGCAATACAATATCTTATAGTATTTGATTCTCGTAGGTAGATTGACCTGGGATGAAAGCAGCAACTCAAGAAATTTACGCATTAGGGTAATCAGCGTTATGAAATTGACGACGATGTATGAAAACGTTCTTGTGCATTCGAATGCCCCAAGAAGTAAAATAAACCGGATAAAAAAAGTAACAAGAATAGGAACAATTTCTTGATCTTCAGGGGTTCCAAGAATGTCCTCAAAGACGAAGAAGAATGCATCAAAGCGAAAATACAACGAGGTAAATATAACAATCACGGGAAGTGGTGCACAAACTAGGACGACGACAGTTGTCGCGATTTCTAGCGCATTGATTTTAACTGGTTCTTGAAATTCTAAAAGAAATCAGCAATTTTTTAAGTAAAAGTAAACGAATGAGATTGAAAGCAGAGAAATTAACTTACTTTTGGACAGTTCTCGTCTGCACTGAAAAAACTGGTTGATGCCTGCAACGGAGCTGATATTTTGCCAAACCATAACGACTGACAGGAAGAGTGTTACTAAAAGACACACCTAACGAAATCCACACCCTACACCCACATCCTAGAAAATCCACCCCCTACACCCCACACCTAAAATCCACACCCCACACTTAAAATCCACACCCTACACCCCACACCTAAAATCCACACCCCACA
>JAQGAP010001327.1:0-20946 GCA_034697805.1 Orchesella bifasciata | reverse complement strand
TAACGGTAACCGGTAATACCGATACCGATACCGTTTACCGAAATACCGCAAAAATACCGCGGTATCCAAGCTCTGCAGACAGTTAAGGTTTAAGATATTTTCAAGCATACCATTCTTTGTAAAATTTTGGATCTTTTTGGACATTGGCCATTTGACCGTTCCATACATTTCATTAGTAAAATGTTAACCAGTCACACGCAATGCAAAAAGTATTGCACAAAGAGTTATTATGAACTGTATTTGCCAAAATTTTGAGATATGTTGATAAGGTTTGAAACAGCAGTAAAGATTTCAATTCTTTACTTACTCATTTAAAAAACTAAAGGCTACCTTATTTTTGATTAAGTTGAATTAAGAAATGTATTATATGGTAGTTACGAGTTTAAGGGATGATAATGTCAACCGTACTTGTTCAAATAATGCATACGACAGGGACTCCGGTAGTTCAACATAATCATGAGAGCAACTCAGATGTATCTCAATTCAAGACTAATTTATTTATTTATCGCAATCTCTTGCACACGCATTTCATTCATTACAATCGATGCTACTAGGATTTGAAAACGTTGTTATTTTTACTCGCTTTTCTTGTACTGACACATGAGTATGTTCATTTATTCAGTTTCATTGGTTTATAAAGCACAGAATAGCGTAGGTATAGCATAATGATATCAAACAACATGAGTCATAAAAACTGTGGTAAACGCACATACTACAGACGTTATATTATTTACGTATAAAGTACGTAACCTTATACAAATGTTTATTGGTCGCTGTATAATGTCTGTCATGATAAAGATTTTATCATTCGACTATCCATCGCTTTTGGGAACTGTTTTTTTGGAAAATTGTATCCGTATTATTTGTAAGCATTCTTTAAACCTAATATATGGTTTCTTTGTTCACCAATATGCGACATGTAGTTGATAGATTATTCTGTTAGCTTTGGTTTCCTCTAAAAGTTGTTATTGAGCTGTATAAAGACTTTCAATTTGAACTTGAAGTTCTCTGGAAGTAGTTCCATGAATTTGCGGTCTGCAATTTCGTCCGGCATGGTTCAATTCCACTAATTGGTTTACTTGCTAAGTTGAAAGTTGTTCTTTCACTTTGCGAACGTCCGGCGTGCTTTCATCCATACTGAATTTCATCGGTGACAACCTTGGTAGTTGTTCCTTCCGAAAATATTGTACTCTGTTTCTGTGGATCCCAAATGTAATTAGATTTACAGAGATTGATTCATGGTTTTTAGGAGTTTTGAATTATTGCATACTAAACCGTAATGTAACGGTTTAATAATTTAACCCCTCACTGATAAAAATGAAAGAACTAAATTTCATACGAATATTTTTAGTTGAAATTAGTTTGGAGAGGATACTGATTTTATGTTGTTTAGGAACCGACGATACTCAAGGAAATGAAAATAAAGAATAATATCATGTGGTTTTTTATAATTCAAGCAGTATTATCAACAAAATCGTTATTTAAAATACGGAGCAACAGTAGAGAACTATAGAATAAAAGTTTTAAAGTAGTTGTGTACCAAAGTTAGGCTCAGAAAATGTTAAACGGGGTCTTAATCCAGAAATTAGGAGTACTTTTTTAGTCAATAAAGCGTTAAGTTGCATAACTACCCTAAAAAATTGTAAAATGATATTCCCGGATAATATTTATTACTTTTTTAAATATAACTCTTTAGTTTTATTAGGGAAACTTTATTAACACCAATGACACCTGTGTGAATTTTAATTATACAGGAAGGATTCGGAGAAGGTTTTTGAAGTAAGTTGTTACTTACAAACTAATTGTTTTTAAAATTTTTATGTGTTATAATAAAATTTATCAAAACAAATCCACTTTGCAATTCATGGAATGCGTTACTGAATGATTTGGTTTGATTTTGGTACTTTTTCGGAAACAATTCCATGAATTACCAGTCTGCAGTTTTGTCCAGCAGTTGTTTGGGGACTTATCGAAAGTCTGTTTGCAACGTTGAAAGTTGCTCGTTCACTTTGATCACTTCCGGACACTTCGATCGCCGGGCTTACTTCCACATTGAATTTCATCAGCGACACTCAGG
The DNA here is from genome assembly GCA_034697805.1 of Orchesella bifasciata. Lineage (NCBI taxonomy): Eukaryota > Metazoa > Arthropoda > Collembola > Entomobryomorpha > Orchesellidae > Orchesella > Orchesella bifasciata. The sequence continues at coordinate 18,869 of JAQGAP010001327.1, read as the reverse complement.
CTAGTTAGAATCCTAAATGTTATTGGATTTAAAGGGATTGTTATCACAATTAGTATTATCAACAAAATGGGAAACAATACGAGAGAGTTGAATAAAACTATTAAATACTTTGCTAACGGTGTGAGACTATTAAACGTTTAAATTGATGCTTTAACATAAAAACGAGCAGTATTTTTTTGGTAAATAAAGCGAAAAGTTGAAAGTTTAGACTGGTAGTTACCAGTCTAAAGTTGTATTCCGGATTTTTATTGCTGTAGTATTAAATTAAGGTAAACTAATTTCCACTTCTTAGTGGAAATGAGTTAACTTGTTGGGGTTTGTAGAATGTTATTAAATAACAACAAGGAAGCTGTTGCAAATGTCAATTTTAAAAAACAGTTGAAAGATCTAGAGAGGGCTTGTAAAATAAGCGGTCATTTTGAAATTAAACCCGTCTTTCACCTTTTAGATGGTGTTTTAATACACGTTGATATTCTTGAAATGCATTGAGAAAGGATCTGGTTTGGTTTTGAAATTGGCAATGAGATTGATATCCAAATTTTTTAAGGTGTTTTGTTGTAATGGATTGGATCAAGACTTTTTGCAATAATGCCAAGTATTGTTCCTGTTTCCGTTAGATGTTAGTTAGCAGCTAGCTGTATAATTTAAGTTACTATGTGGATTATGTTATCATTCGCTTCACTAAAACTTTCTTTCAGTTTTTACGTGGTGTTTTAAAATGTATTAAAACAAGTCCACTTTTCGTTCTGAATTGCATCAAGGTTATTGGTTGTACAGGACGTTTCCGGCAGATGTTGATTGGACGACTTCTGTCATGATATAGATTACGATCATTTGAGTTTTCGTCGGTTTCGAGATATGCTGTCTTTTAGAAAATTGTACCAGAACCTACTGTACGCACTCTTCGAACCAATGAATGGGTTTTTTCACCAATTTGTGACATGTATAGCTTAAACTGTTGGCTTTGGGTTTCTCTGGCAGTAGTGGCATTGGTAATGCGCCGTAAAAGTCCAGCAGTAGTTTTGGGACTTCTTGTCAAAAATCTCTTAGCAACGTTGAAAGTTGCTCGCTCACTTAAATTACTTTCGCTTGGCTTTCTTCCACACTGAATTTCATCAGCGACAACCAACCTAGTTTTTTCACTACTATTTTGGGCTGTGAATCCAAAATGTGGTTGGATTTTAAGAGAGTCACTCAAGTTTTTTAAAGTACCTTAAAGGAAAAACACATGTATTTAGATTGTAATTACCTGTTCTTATGCGTTTTAGATTGGTGATTTTGACTTGGGAAAATTTGAAAATTCTTTGTCCAAAATGTTCTGGTATTGTTATTTAGTGTCGTACAAAGATATTTTATTTTCAATTTGCAATAACATTTTCGTTTTCCATTGTGATTGGTATTATTTGCAGTTCCCGTAGGCTGTCAAAATAAAACATTTATTTTGTTACCATTTTACAAACTTAAAAAACAGTTGCTAGTTATTACTCTGTTGCTTACATCCTATGCTAAAATGCCCTTTGCATCTTTTTAGCTTCAACGGAGTCCGAATAGCTTAACAGAATCATGAAAGCATTTCGGATGGCTGCTTTTGCATCATCCATACCTACTAATTGATTCCAGAAGACGTCTCCGGGTTGATTATCAATTGTCTGCAGCGCCACCTCTTCGTACTTGTCAAACGTATGTTGCTTCAGTGCTGCGGAACATCCATCTTCCACACTGTGGTTAAGTTTTTTTGTAAGAAAGCTTTCAAAGATTTCTTGGAAATACTGCGCCTCAGATTGGATCTCTGAGTCGGTATCTGAAAATAAGTAATGCGCATGATTCTAACAAAATCTAACATGACATGATTATTATTAATGCGACAATGAAAACCAAGTGACCAAAAGCATTATTACAAGCTAACCTTTATTTGCTTAGGGTAACAATTTTAATGATGCATGGCACTAATGTTAAAGATATTTTACCTTTCCTCAATGCCTCCGAGATTTTCCACCTCCGCCTTCATATGCTTCCGGATGGCTGACTGCGAGTCTACATCTTCCAAATTTACAGCCTCTTTGTATAGCCTTTAGACAGATTCCATCGTATTTGATCCTTCAGGGTCCATTTCATGATTTTTTGAGAACTTGGAATTTTGTTGGATTACTGTATAGACTCAAACAGGAAATGAGTTGCTGCTATGCATCCAGTTAGGCAGCTTTGCATGCCACAGATATGTTCCAATGCATCATCCGATCTTCGGTAAATCGAGTGAGCTAAAAATGTTAGGTTAGGTTAGCAACATCAGCAACAATGTGCACAGTCCTTTGTTTAGTCCCATGTTTCTACATTTTCGTATGCAACAAGTTAGCCAAATGCAGATAATTTGCAACAGAAAAATTTCGTCTGAAAAGGTTTGGTGTTTCGGTTAAATGTAGGTGAAAATACACGACAACTATCAAATAAAATCACCATTTCCAACCGTATCCGGTTGGCAAAGTAAGGAGTATTTTCAGGGTGAAATCCAACTATTGAAGAATCCCAATTATGCCATGACTTTGTGAATTGAAAGGTAGGAAAATATTTTTAATAATTAAACTTTGAAGTATTTTGTTACTATTATCAAGAGTATGCATAATATAGGTGATGAATCCCTATTATAAATAATGTATAATACTAGCTACTACTGTAATTTATAATTGTAATTTTGCACAAACATTCTGATGACAAACATCAACAACTTTCCCCATCGACGGAGTTACCTTTAACGACGTCGCGAAGAGAAAGTAAGTAAATACAACACTACCGACGTTGCTGAGAAAACGGAATATGATAGACATAGTTTTGCGAAGTGTAGAAATTACACAATGGCTAATTTATTCACTACCACGACATCAAACAGACTTGAAATTATGATCCTACTGGCCAAAAGCTTAGGTTAATGGGGAAACAGAGTTCAAAGATGGATTATCTAGGGTCGCCGGAACCAGGTCAACCTATAAGCTAATCTAATGTGATAAGAGTTACATATAGATTGTGATACATCAATCGAAATCAAATGCAGTGATATTATTTGGCAAGAGTTTGATATTCAAATCAGAACTTTTGATAAGGTTCGAGAAGCACGATTTGGTGGTTTAAGTGGTTAATAATATATCTGATTATTCTTATGTTCTGCAGTGTGAAGCTAATTTAGAATAGAATGCATTTATTACCAGTTATTCAAAAAATATGTCTACGGGTTAATCGTTACATCTTGAAATTTCGAGTTAATTTCTAACCAAGTAATCATTTCTTTGCACTACTACAATAACTCTTGGGTTTCAAATTGAAGTTTCATTATTATCTAGTAAAATGTCTCCTAGTACTTTTTGGGGACTAAAAAAAATGGTAAAAAATCTGAAAATCTTGGAAGAAGTAGTGGTAAGAATTTAGCAACCAGTTTGATTCAGCCATTTGTACTATTTAGGTGGAAACGGAATTCGAACTAAACTAGTATAAACAAAATTTTTTGCCAACTTGGAAAAGGTATGAAAACCATCAAAATCATCAACTTATATTGTACTTTGTGAGCACGTTGTGTTAAAGTATGAGATTATATTAATATAAAAGTCAACATACGGCAAGTATTAGTAACAATGGACATTACATTGGGTTAAATTTCATTCAATACAATTTTTTAGTTAGATAATAATGGTTTCTTGGCTTGGAACCGAGCTTTGTTTTGAATTATAATGCCAGTTTAATGTCCGTTTTCATTAAACTTATACTTTGCTTGTTAATTGTTGTCCGTAACCTGTAAATATAACCCAAATAAAAGATTGTTTTCCAAACCCTCATTTTTTAGCAGATTTTACTTGTATATAGGCTGTTAAAACGTAGCTAGAAAATATCGAGCGAGGTATGTCAAACGTTTTTCGTTCTAAAGACACAGCTGAGCGTTAGTTATGGGATCTAAAACCCAAAACAAATAGTTATTTAAATTGTCGGCAGATTAATGTAAGCAATCAACTACAATGTCCAAACAGTTAAACAAAAAATGCAGTAATATTGGTTTTAAATTTGTCAATTCTTGAAGGAGAGGTCTATTGAATTGAAAACATTTTTAGCACAAGTTCATTTCTGCTTTAACTGTAGTATTAAAGCGTCAAAATATGAAACACTAAAAACTATTTACTCTTTAGGAAGTAATGCATCGCCTTTCCATCGCGGTTTCTATCGTAATCGGTTGATAAAATCAACTGAAAGGTGATAAGTAAGTAATAAATTAAATGTTTAAAGATAGCTTCAAGGCAAATTTGATAAAAAATGCTTCAGAAGTTTGCAATCGGGTGATCATTAGTATTCTAAACCTAGCACGGGTAATAGGTATCTACTTGCTATTCTAACCAAATGAATGAGACTTTTTCAAACGAAAAAACAAACAAATACGTGTATTATAATTTTATAATCATCAAACAATATAATTTTTCCACTTTGATTAGAATTGAAGGGATTTGATTAAAAAAAATCTGAAAAATGTCCAATTGTTGTTTTGGGATTTAAGTTGCAAAAATAGGCAGCCGAAATATTGTTGATCGGTATTAGCGTTTTAGATTAAGTTTAAGTTGATGTTTGTTGTTGAAGTGAAGTAAGGATTGAAATGTCTATTTCATCTTCTGCAAGCAGAACGTCACTAGGAAGATCTCAGTACAATTATTTTAATCTTTTGGGCCATAGCTAAGGGGTTTGGAAGGTTAAGGTCTCAAACCTAAGGTTCGGTAACTATGGGTTCTGTTTATGATTGCCGTAAAATAATAACGTTTTGATTTTCTAAAACAGGAAACGGATTTTGTGTTTCCTAATGAATTATTATTTCCGTTTGTGTTGCTACGTTTTTGATTTTCCATTATGTCACTTGTTGTTGTACTTTTTTCTTGATGGAGGATGAGGCGTTGATTATGCGCGAAAGAGAGCCGTGGCTTGACAAATGTCCCAGTTGGGTGGACACGAGACGTGCATAAAAAATGTGCTCACCTGCAAGCAAACTTGGCTTTTCTTACTTTCTGCAGCGCTATGCTCATGCCCAATATTATGTACTTACTGGAGTGATTTAGAAGATAATTTTGGACTTACAGTTTACTGTCTCGTAGAGAACATAAAGAACCAGACCAAGTAGGCTTGCATCAGTTCTCATAATTTCTCCGATCGTGTTTGGAACGTAGTGCGCTAATATTGGTGGGGTAGAGACGGAGTTTTCAAGTCCAGGATGCTTTGTTCAGAGGCCACTTCGCAGCAGTAGCTCAAACTGTCTCCAATGAAACCAAGCGCAGATTGGCGTCTTCCGAACGGGTAAATATTCTGCTCTTCAGAGGAGTCGGGTTCTTCGCCGTAAATTGCGAGTGTGCAAAGTTCAAATGACTTGATTACGGCTTCAAGGTTGTCTTCTGTTTGCCGCATGTTTCTAATTGCTGTGATATAGGCTGAGCTAGCAGTAGCAATATGGGCTCAACAGGCTTCTGATTTAATGTCGCGCGTCGTAAGCGATGTCATCTTAAAAATTTGAATAGTAAAGTAATGTGGATTTGTATCGTTATAAAGAGTGAGGTCCGTTATCTCCCGGACGTTATGTAAGCCAGAGTGGTGTTCGATTCAACGATTAAGCCTTTTTCTAAAAGTTCCTGAATATGTTTATGTATAATCATACGTTCAGTATGACTTTTTCTATATGGAGGTTGTGAAATTGGAGGATGATTGCCTGTCTGGATTCTTAGTTTTTCAGGTCCATTGTACAGTCCTGCGTCTTCTGCAGTTTTTGCAAAGACATTTGAATACCTAACTAACAAGTCGGTTAATGACTGGCGTTGTGAAGGGTTTAAATCCTCACTGATGTCAAATTTTAAATTGTAAGAATCTGAAGAATTTGTTTCATTCGAGTTTGAGGAATTAATATCAAAATTACAATGATGTTTTTCTAAAACATGTGATAAATATCCAATAGTATAAATATCCATGATATCTGAAGAAGTTGAACTAGCGTTAATTACAGGGATTGAATAAATGCCTGATGAATCAAAATAAAAGTCGGGAATGATCACGTTATGATCTTCCATGAATTTTTCGTTAGGCGTAAAATAGCCTGGAAATGGAATGAAGATATCAACATTAGTTTGAGACTCTAAAGGAATGTGGAAATTGTGAATTGTATTGATTTTAAAATCTCTGAATTCAAACTCTTCAGTTTCCTCACTTGAGAGAAAAAATGGAATTCTTGTGTTTTCTATAGTTATGAGCTTGTTCCTATAGTCAATGGTTGAAACGTTTTTTCAGAAAATCATTACCTAGCAAAACTCTAGGTATGTTTTTTAGGACGTAACCTTGCATAGAAAATTCATAGTCAAACGGAGGGATTTCTAACTTTATATTGCCTTCTTTAGTAGCTAATTGTTCACCTGTTATACCTCTTAATGAAGTGTTAGTGCATGTGCGTATATGAGTACATAAATCTTCTGGAATCAAACTAACGGATGCGCCTGTATCTATTAGTGCATGACAATTAAGATTATTTATCCTGACCTTAATGATGAGCAAATTTTTAAATGGTTGTCGTGTTGATCCATGATCTTGTGATGTGGGGTCCTTCTGCCTACCACACATCACTGGTAGTAGTTTTCCGAATTGAAATCCAAAGTGTTTAGCACGTGTCGTCCACCAGAGGGATATGATGTCCTCAGAGAGAATCGGTCGATGTGCTGTGTCGCCTCCTCACGGGGATAAGATCCAGGGAATCCACGCTTTGGCTGGAATCTGTTGAACTGGCGGTACTGTCCTCCGTATCCTGCATTGCCTGGATATCCGGATGATTGGGTGAATCGTCCTTGGAATCCTGGGCGGCGATTGTTTCCATCCCTTCGGCCGGCCTGGCCAGAATACTGTCGCCTGGAGGGGTTCCCATGGCTGCCATATTGTCCTGGATTGTACGTCCCACGTGAGCCTCTCTGCCAGTAGGGCGTTTCCCGGGGCATAAACCACTGTTGCGGTGGTGAACCTCTAGCTTCGCCATTAAAGCGAGGTACGCCTTGAGTATTATTCTTCTTTTTTCTTGCGTGCACGAACTTTTTCTTCTGCATAAATCCATTGCGCTCGAGGATTAATACCATTTTAGTTGTGAGGGTAGTGACATCCTCACCAGAGAGAATAGTTGTAGCCTTTCCCATAAGGCTCTCGAAACTTTTTAAACTCACAATAACTTCGTATAATTGGTCAGTTGTCTGTGGTTTTTGCATCCAGAGTTGTTGTCCAAAGTCCAAAGTCCTTTTATAATCTGGGGAACAATGTCCTTTTCGTCATTTATTTTGCATTTTCTGCAAAGTCTTCTAACGTCCCAGAAGTAGCTTTCCAAAGTCTCCGGTGGGGTGAACTTCCTTTCACGGAGAAGTCGAGCATACTCTTCAGGGGTTGTTTTAGACATGAATGCAGAGCGAAGGCGTTCTACGGCCTGTCCATAATTAAAGCTATGTCCCACGTTAGCGGCTGTAATGCGGATGCATTGGTAGGCTGGTCCGCTGAGGTGAAAGTAAAGCTGTTGCAATTTTTGGTTGTCCGTAAAACCAAGAGTTGTGAAGTAGTTGTCATATTTATTTAGAAATTCATTGACGTTGCTGTCTCCAGAGAACATCAGCTGGAACGCTGGAGGTGAATAGGCAACGACAGTAGCCATATCTGTTCCGTGTTGTCCACTTGGTTGTCCACTGGGGCCAGGGGGATCAATTTGCATACGTTGAGGGTTAGCTTCGCGATGAATGCGATCGGTAGAGACTTGATGATAAATTCGTAATCGTTCTTGCCGATTTTCTTCAACTGTCCTTTTGCCGTTTTCAGTTGCAGTTACGGCTTCTTTTGCAGCTTTTAGCTGTGATTTTGCTTCTTCTTCGGCTATGATGCGTTGACGGTTAAGTTCCTCTACGTATCTCTGTGCGACTATCAAATCGTCTCGTTGCCGTTGTGCAATTTCGGTTAACTTTTTAATTTGATCAGAAATAGCAGTACAGAATTAGATTAGATACTTGCTTTGGGTGCATTGTTGCATGCATGGGTGATTTAATGCTTGGTATGGATTGCATCATAAATGTGTAATTGGGTAAAGGTGCTAGTGAGAATCATAATCACGAGATGATCATGATGAATGAACTAAATTCTATCAGGAAGCTGACAAACAAGGAAGGAGATTTGTTACAGATGTATCGGAGATGAAGGTGCAGGGATAGTAAACATGTTCCTGTTCCTAGTATTTTTAGCTTTGACGATTGCTAATTTTTTTTGTACAGAAAATGAAAACAACAAATTTTCACGAAATGTCTTTGGCTTCATACACCTATACTCCAAAGTCCATACCTATTTGCCTTCGAAATGAGTAATTGAGTAATTAAAGCCATTCAGGTATTGATGCCCGATTAAGAAATGTAATCTGATTAGGCAGGTTTGTATTGTAGTCTAGTGAAGGAATTTGAAAAACGGACATGGTTTGATTGTCTAGATTTAAAGCAGCTCTTTAAACTAGGTTAGTCAAGTGGTGGAAATATTTCGTAAAATTTCCATTCTGTTGTACAGTTTGGCGAGCGTTAATTCCTTATCAAATACTTACTATCTCCTCCAGGTAAATCGTCGTCACTCGAGGCCTATGCGATGGAAAATGATTCGTAGAAGACAGTCTCAACCCTTCGCGACTGCCAATGCTACATATTTATTTTTAATATCTTCGGGAAGATATTCTTTGAATTGTTGACCAAGTTTTTGATTTGAATTTATTCGTTCCCGTAGCTGCAAAAACAGTTTCAATCATTAAGTTAAAGGTCTACGTTGTTAGTTGGAGCAGTTGGATTGCCCTTAGCAACATTTATGGTGTAATTATTAATTTCACATTATTAGCTTGTTCCTTCAAACAATGAATTCAATGCGCTTCTAGTTTATTTTGAACCCAGAATCCGCGTTGTGAAATTGGGATATATTTATCTTGGTATTCGGAGAATGAAATAAGTATGGCTAAGAAAAGTTATTGTAAAGACACTCGGGGGATGAGCAAACGTTATTTTGCTATCGATAAACACACGAGACAAAGCTCATATAAAACAATGCAGTAAATAGAACAAATAACTGCATAATAGGCTATATATTATCGTCTCATTTAACAATCAGATATTTTTCAAGTTGATCCTAATAACGTTTTTCTAATTGACGTTTTTAAGTTAAATCTTCTAAAATGAGATGTTTCTTCACAACATCAAGTGAAATGTAGTAGTGTTTGACCAGTCAGCCAGTTTGTTTTTCACGGGGCAACGCACTGAACACAAATTTGCAATGACCGTCCTCTCTACAGTTCTTCAACGCGTAGAGTGGGTTTTAATTAGACGTGGCCCATTGCAGCTAAATTGTTTTTGACTCCGATTTGGCTGAAAATTTGCAGGATTTTAGATTTTGATGCGTAGATTACGAATCTGAAATCAGACGAGACGTTTTACGGTGGTGGCGCCCCCCAAAGAGAAAATATGGCGGATTACGTTAGGTTGCCATGGTAACCCGCCGTTTTTTCCTCCACGATTGGAAAACGTCTCGTCAGATTCGTAATCTACGCATCAAAATCTATAATCCTGCAAATTTTCAGCCAAATCGGAGTAAAAAAAAATTTGGCAACAATGGGCCTCGTCTAATTAAAACCCACTCTACTTTGTAAAAAACCGTCGGGATTGTAAATGGGAGTCAGACTTCAACGAATACTATCTTTAAAACTTCGAAAATAAAGGCACACCACCGGTAAACAAATCCTAGTATATTTATTAGTACAATTAGAACGACGGCCGTAAAAATAATCACAAACTACCATTTTCTGAATTGTCATCAGTTTATAATTTCCACCTTTCATTTTATTTTTTTAAATGATCACGTGATTGAAGTCGTTCACGTTGTTTCCAAAACCGTTTTGTCTTCGAAAGAATTAAATGAGTATTTACAGTACTTCAGTTAGAAAATGCTTAGTTTATTTTATCAACATTCTGGTAAATGCGCTTGACAGAATTGTAATCTGAAGTGGAATGCCTGTTTTCTGAAAGAACTGACTGTTGGTTTATACCTGAATTTTGAGTTTTTTTCTCTTAGTTGGATCAGAGTTTCAAATCCAAAGTTTGGTCTATTGAAAATCACTAATTTTTCTGTTTCACAATCGCTACTGCTAACAATTTATTTACATGCTCTTCATAAAGAGATTTGCAAAATTGAAGATAAATTGTGCGAATAAAATATTGATTTTGTAGGTGAGCTTTTTTGATTCATATTGCCGCAAAACACACGGAAATGCATTGAGCAAAAGTTCTTCTCTGTGATTTGCTGCTGTATTTTGTGAAATGCTGTGGTTGGCTGTTTTAAAAGCTTTAAAAAGACAATTTGACGTATTTGAGATATTGCTACAAGCTTTCTTGTACTGACACATGAGTGTGTCTATTTATTTTTTGACATTGGTTTATTTGCCTGATTTACAAGTAGGTATTATAATGATATCTGTTTTATGAGCCTCTTGATAATTAATAAATGCAAGGCGAGAAGTCAAGAGGAAGGGTTATCGTTTAGAGTAGCTTTTATTCCACAATCTCCCCACATTCACACTAAAGGATAAAAGGAGATAGATAAGGTATTTATACAAAACATTCTTGTAAGAGAAGAAATCAACCTGTCACTTTTGACAGTGACGAGGGTCTTACACATGACGAGGGTGAGCAAGTAACGAAAAGGTGCTCACTCTCAATACATCCATGTGTTTCAAAAATCAAATACAATTTGATAAAATATATCTTAAAACCAAATACATTTGAAAAAATAACTTTAGAGAATAAGTGAAGATACAAAGTAAAACCCTGACTGAACAGAATGTGAAAATGAAAGAGCTAAGCAGTAAAGATTACACACCAATGAATTACCATGCACACACACACATAAATGTTAACCTAGATTGAAATAGACTCATGAATGAATGAATGTCAGTAACAAGGTGAATAGATGATCTGGAACTTGAGTTGTTGAAGAAAAACTACTGCTACTGCTGCTGCTGGTTAATGCCCCAAACTGCCGAAGGTTTTCAGCATCATTCCCTTTTCGTTGTACTCGGTGATGATTGGAGAATAGTGTTTAGATGGTCAGATCTTTGCTCATAGTCCAACTGCGGAATAGGCTGATTCCGCTGGATGGCGATGGATGTTGTTGTTGAACTGAGACGGCTTCAGAGGAAATAAAATGAGACATGAGCTAATAATCAAAATCACAATTGCTTTTTCATCAAATTTTTGAATCATGCGATAGAATTGGATGTCGTATTTATGTCATGATATTAGTATTTAAATGGAGAGAATTAACGAGATTATCGCATTCATAGTTTCAACTTGGAATAGGAAATTCTCTGCTTGAATTATTGTTGTGTGAATTTTTAAAGAAAGAAGTTAGAAAATGTTGAAGTTTTTGACTGTGCTCATCGTCATCGTGTTCGTACATGCGGACATAGATGACTTATATTGCAAGGGGAACTTTAACTGCGCTTGGATGGCAAAAGTAGCTAGAGATCAGGCCAGATGGGAAGATAAAACTATCCCAATGGCTTTAACTCATATTGAGTTCGTGACTTGCACTGTGTGCATTACGATTCACAATTCAGGTAAGCAATAATTTAAATTTGAATTTTGTTTGTGGAAATTTAATTCATAAAAGAAGGAATGATAGAAGTGAAAGAAACCAAGCTCATGAATATTTATATTGCTGTTGTTTGTATAGCTTATCTGCTCGGCCCGGTTGATCATCAAAATATCTCGCGAGTGAGGGGTTTCTGTGCTCTGCAGGAGGAAGAAGACTGGCAAAATGATGAACATCTATTGTTCCATGTGGTGACACGCTACATGGGTTGTCACAAGGCATTCCGAGCAAGATTTCTTACTGTGGATGACCTGATTCGCAATGGTAAGTACGGAATGGATCCCGGTAACGATACTTTATCATGCACCTAATTCATTCTGGATATTAACAAAGGATGTTTTGTGTATGTTACAGAAACATCCTCTGGACGGGAAGTGCTTGGATTTCTGGAACGGGGGCAATTAACAATCCATCCTTCGATGCTGGATTTCATTGTCATGGACGTGGAGGAGGAGGTTCACGACCCGTATAACCAGCTGGAGTGAAGGTCTTGCTCCTGCGGTCATCTTTGGAATATGACTGGGATACATCAACTCAATCATTCATGAATCATTTAATACATTTCACTAATATGCATGCGAATTTTGAACAAGAACATTTATTAATATGTGATACCTTATACTCATTCGAATAAATTTTACAATTTTACTTTCTTGAAAAACCTAATCTTTCGAGTGTGTGTTGCATTTATTCACGAAGTTTAATTGAAAGATAGAATTTTTATATTTCATATGTGATAGAAATTGAGTAGGAAAATGAGAAATACTTATTACTAGAATGCTAATCTTCATTTCATCCATCATACATACAATCTAATTAAGAGAAATCCGATAGTATGGCCAAATTATTTTTATTACAAAACCTATCCAGACTAAAGAAGTCTTGCCTATATCATCCTGATAATATTATATTAATTCACATAACTACAACCATCCTTACTGATCGAAACGGGGATGAAAGGAAGATTTGAATAGCATTATTTTTAACGACGTAAAGGAACATTAGGATACAAATGTGTATGCTCATGCTCATGCTTTTCTACGTCATCATGTTCCTGCCGAGCGTAAGATAGACTTTCTGCGCTCTGAGAATTTGGTAATCGTGGAGGACGATCTACACAACGGATCTGTAGAACTTTGCGGTTTGACCGAGATCTACGACGGAGGAATAAAACATACCAAAGGCAACAAAGGGAAATCACAATCACGTTAATTGCTATGACTGCGATTATCATGATATTGACATGCATGCGGGTATAATTTTCGGGTTTTCCCAAAAGGGCATGTGCCGTTGGAATGGTACTTGCGACTGGTATATAACGGAGGTTAGTGTTAGTTATTTTTAGATATAAGTGAAGAATACAGAGGGTGATCAAGGAGGACCAAAAGACATGAAAATAATTGGAAAGAAAAGGACTGTATTCCATCACAAAAGAGATGAGAGGATCATCATGCAAAGGAGGAATCTCAAATTGTACGGAGGAATTGAGTATTTTTGGATCAAATTGCGTAAAATTCTTCAACAAAGCTATTTCGCAAGCAGAATGAGAGAGGAAATCATATTTGAATATGTTAGTATTGCAAAGACCTTGGCGTAAATCGCAATGGCCGTGAAAAGATGGAATTGAATCAAGAAAACCAATACTTTGATTAACTCGAAGAGCTAATCCAACAGAATGGTCAATTTTGCGAATCTTGTCATGAACCGAGTAACTCAAAGGAATTACTTCAATCAGATGAAGAGGAGTAAACTTTCTTTTGAGGGGAATCATTAAAGTAATGACAACGTCACGAGTGGAAGATCTAACAGAACACCTGGTGAGCGGTAAGGAGAAGAAAGGGGAAAGATCTGTAGCCATGAAATCTACAGCCACCTCGAAAGGAAGAGAGGTATTATCCAATCTAGATTGGAACGCAATTAATTCACGGAATAAGTGATTTTCAGAAATAACCATAGGAAGCTTGGAATTTGCACATGAAGTGAGAATAGAATGAAATGCCTGAGCTTGTTGGAGTTTTGAGATGAGATTAGAGATTTGGACAAGAAGAAGAAGAACGCGTATTTCACCGGAATGAAAACTATGGACAAGGTTCTTATAATGGATCTGAGATGAAATATTAGTCTCATTAAGAACTGTCTGAATATTAGAAAAGAAGGATCTAATATTGGCACGTTCAGAGGAAATGGAAGCAGAGACAGAGTCAGCAAGATGAACAAGGTTTTGATGTTCAGAAATCAATCCACTACGCAAGGTAGAGACTGTTTGGGTTATATCAGGGGTATCAGCGCCGAAAAGCTTAGATAACCCGAAACCTGAGTAAAGTCCGAATAGTCCAGAAAATGCTGCCGCTATTAGCGCAATCTGCCTCCGGGAACGTCGAAGGGATAGCTGAACTGGCTGAGAAAACTGCACAGAGAGTGTCTGATGATGATCAGGGTGTGCTCTGGAACGTAGATCGGCGATTTGATTATCAATGTCCTGTTCCATATTGTCCAAATTATGGTGGAGTGGAGTTAGAATTTGGCATAAGGCATGATTTGAAGTATTACAAAGAGTCAAAACGTTAGAGGACGTAAAGGAAATGGGGTCGTCTATTGAGAAATTAATTTGGAAATGCATGGGGGCCAATGTTTCGTAAAGAATAACATCAAAGGGATGCGGTTCTATGAATACACCCGACATTAGTTTGTAAGGAACATTGTCACAAAAGGAAGTCGATATTAGGAGAAAAAGGAGAACGGAATAATGCCTAAGAAATGAAAGAGAATTTATGTATAACGATGCGGTTTCATAGAAGAATAAATGCCTTCGCAGAGCTCACAACCACAACCTATACGACGAAACATGAAAGGAGACATGAATTCACTTATCATGTGGAGACTTAAGTGAAAACAAAATTTGTCAAAGTCTCCTTCGAAGTATGAACGCCAAGAGTCAATCCTATTGAAGGAACGTCTGGCCTTGCCGTGGACGCTCCATTTCAAGGCATTAAGCTTTTTGTGAAAAGAATATTGAGAAATAAAGGGTTGAAGAACTAACAAAAACACATACAATTGAAATTCGCTATTCAATTCTACTACCTGACCAAGTTTAAACGAGTATACCTTTTTAAACGGAAGTCGCCGACAATGTTTCTTACTCGAATTACCTTTTCGGTAAGGAGGTTTTGTCGTAGGTCGTTCTTTTCTGACTTCTTTCCTTTACTGGTATGTTTTAGGATTGCCTCGTGTATAGTCTTTGTTACAAACTCATGGAATGCTAAATCGTCGTCGTTACTTGACATATTGCTCTAGGATGGAAATTGAACAGGATGAATGCAACTTCCTCGAAGAGACAGAATTACCTGCTCTATCTTGACGCGAGGATTACTATTCAAACTTGAATATCAGTGGAGAACTAAGATTTGCTACGTCTTATCTCCTAGAGTAAATACTATAATGGTGATGTCATACCTAAACACAATATAATAATTTTGTGCGTATAACACAAGATTATTATTGGCTATCAATTCATGATGGACAAAAGACAAACGGATGACACAAATGATCAAACTATAATAGTAAATATTTATCAAAATTGGAAGGGTCTGACCTAACTCAGAGTCTGCATGTTTTGAATACTGAATTTCGAAAACTGAGCCAAGTCTTATTGAGAGTCAGTAAGAAGCTCAATCTTCAGATAATAGATGAACCTACGGGGATCTATTCACAATGCAACGCCAAACTATTGAGTCTAATCGGAATTTTTAAAATGACTGACGTATAACCTTATGCGAGAGCCATTCGTACTTATGAATAAATGATTTTGGGTTTGTTTGTTTTAGCAAAGCGGAAGTTTTTGTTCATTAACCAGTGATTGTGGAATTTTATGGGAATTTCTGTCAGCTCCCCGGACAAATCTGAATTACTTTCCATCAAATGTAATCCAAATTCCAGAGTTAAATATGCACCTGGACTTTGGCACCATTGATGAAAATCATCCATTATCCATGACTTGTTTTTAACAATTACTTTGAAATTGATAAGGTTCAGGAAATACTAATTCACCGAAATCAACTGCAAAAGAGCAAATGGGAACTAATCAAAAGCCTAATTGAAATTTGCGAGACGATGCAGCTTGTTGTCAAAAGATGTTGAACGAAAGAAACAACAAAATCCAACTATGACAATACGAATTCGGATAGATTACTATGAAAGATGATGATAATTGAGAAAGCAATTCAATACATTAGAATAGCACTCAATATTATCCAATTCCTAAATATAACTTGAGAAACAAAAGGGTTTCAATATTCAAGAATTAACTACTTAGTTAATTGAGATATTGAGTGTTACCCAGTAATTAGCAGAATTACCAACACCGAGTAGTCCTATTGCTTAAGAACGACGGACTCCTGAATGAGATTTTGTTTTTGGACAACGTCCGTCATGAATCTATAAAAGTATCCTTATTCAAATCTTCTGAGGAAGAGTAGAAAAAGAGTACAGGAATTAAGATAAGGAATCGGATCTAATGATTCAATTGAGAAAAAGCAATTCAACACCTAAGAATTACAATCTAATCTTTCACTAGTGTGTGTTATGGCATGATGAGCTAATCTCTTAATTGCTAGATAAGAGTCGCTCAATGATTTAGAGAAGACGAAGTAGTATCACCCTAACCAATAGCCAACTTAAAAATAGTAAGGTGGAATCTATAATGATCACAAGGAACATTAGAGATGTCGAAGCGAAGAGGGAATAAAGTGTAGTAGTGGAATATGAAAATCTCAACAAACTGTAATTGGAAATCAACTAATGCCTAACCAAACAACGTTTGGATTTTTAGAAAGATACCTACTTTTAAAGGATTTACAACTTCCCTGGAAATAACCTCTTGGGATGTTTCACACTACCAATTTATGAAGGGCTAATCGCGAACAAATCGTCTTATGGCCTCCAATGGAGAAGCCTGAAAAGGACTCAATCTCCTCGATGCCGCAGTGAAACCTTCCTAAGTCCTAATGTGAACGGAGAGAAAACATTTTAAAGTGCTAGCACAAACGCCTTATAGAAGACACCTAGTCCTTAAGCCTACATGCTATGATCAGATAAAAGGGCCCAACTAATCAAAACAATTTCAACTTACATTGGACTGCCGATATGCGGTTCCATTTTAGAGATGAAAGGTCTTCAAGCGAGGACGAAGGGAAAACTGAAGAAGCAAACACAACTGCGGGCTTATTAATACCGTCAAAGTAAAAGAAAAGAAGTTTTACAGACAAAAGGATACAATGAAAAGATCAACAATTATATGAAAGCAAAACCTGTTAGAACAACTATCACGAAATCAACTTGATGGTGACCTGGTACCAGAAATCGAAATAATTAAATGTCAATCAAGGAATATGAAAGTTGTTAATTAACTAGGGTGTAACCTCAAAGCAAAGCAATCAAGTTTGGAGAACAACAACCTGAGACAGGAGCCACTACAACTCTCCTATCTAGTGATTTTTATTAAGAGTTGTTGCAATAGTTGTTTAATTGAACTGTCAATCAAGACAAGGATGTGAAATCCTATGCGAGCAGTTAGCGAATTAATTAAAGCGAAGAAGCACAACCAAATTTACATATAGAGTGGGATTTCACAGTAGGCGTGTTATGAAAAAGAAAAAAGGCAACTTTCAAGTACCTACTAAAGAGAAGAAGGGATACCTAAGTACAAGTAATCTACAGGAGCGGGGTGATTTGAGATAATTAATGAAGAGAATACTATTTTGGAAAAACGAAATTGTCATGAAAGATTCTGAAATAAAAAAAAATGAATGAAAATGCCCTGGGAATCTACTCTAACTCATGCAAAAAGATTCGAATGAAGCGATGAGTGTCAGCAGGAATGAGATTATGTAGTGCGCAACGATTCACCATTTCAGAATTGATACAACCACATTTGTCAGCGGTGGAAAGCTGAGAGCCGTATTTAATTAGTAAAAGATAACAAAGAGAACAATGGCATTTAGAAGCTAGGCTCCTACCATGCACAAAATTAAATTTAAGCTCCATCACCATAAACAACTGCAAGTGGTGAATTATGCTTCGTAATTCATGAAAGAAAAATCGCTGAGAAGGGGAAAGAGTGGCAACAAATTCCGAAAATTTATGTAAGAAAGCCTGATAAGGCCGCGACATTCTACGCTGAAGAAAACTAAGTTTATCTTTGAATGAAAGGGGGGCCATATAAAGTTTAGCATTGTTAAGAAATCTATATAGGAATATGAAGCGGAAGGCCAAAATAAGAATTGTGGTGAGATATTTTGTAACCTGTGAGATGATACAATTTGTACTGGTGGAGATGGTTCCCGACGTGGAAATCTGCTAGGGGCAGTGATAGTCTGGTCGATAGGTACTGGTAGAGCTGCACTTTGATCGTAGAACCGTTCGGGTTGAAAGTCCGGAGCGGATGAGGAGGAGGATGGGGTAATTGTAGACTCCATCTAAATAACACCAAAACTGCTATTAAGCCGTGCACTACAAGCAAAAAGGAAGAAGCTGGTACTTTTTAACGTTGGGAAACAACGGAGTGTGAATGGTTCGCTAAGCTCGTCTTGAAAAAGAGGACTGTATCGTAGCCTCTCGAGAAGTGGAATGAAAGAAAGGGAAAACTCAAGGAGCTAAAATCCTGAGCAGAAATACGAAACGAAAATAAATACTCAAGGGAATCTAAAGGAATCCAACAGGTTCGGACCAAATCTCGCCTTCAGAGAAAAAAAAAACCGAATTTGACAAGAAAACTAGTTTCGGAAAGGTCGCCAATGTTTTATGAGCCTCTTGATAATTAATAAATGCAAGGCGAGAAGTCAAGAGGAAGGGTTATCGTTTAGAGTAGCTTTTATTCCACAATCTCCCCACATTCACACTAAAGGATAAAAGGAGATAGATAAGGTATTTATACAAAACATTCTTGTAAGAGAAGAAATCAACCTGTCACTTTTGACAGTGACGAGGGTCTTACACATGACGAGGGTGAGCAAGTAACGAAAAGGTGCTCACTCTCAATACATATCATATAATAATCATAGGATTGACATGAGACATGGAAAACGTATAGATCATCAACGTATTATTATGTAGATAATAAGTACGTAACATTTCCTTGTACAACAGAAGATTGTCCCAATCTTGATGCTATTGACATTGCA